>PVJS01027922.1:0-25889 GCA_004027185.1 Glis glis
AAAAAAAAAAAAAAAAAAAAAAAAAAAAAAAAAGAATGTCGACTCTGATAGCCAGGTATGGTGGCATACACCTGTAATCCCAGTACTTGGAAGGCTGAGACAGGAGGATTGCAGGTTTGAGATCAGCTTCAGCAACACAGTGAGACTCTCAGAAATCTAGTGAGACACTGTTTTAAAACAAAAATAAAACAAAAAGAGCTAGGGGTGTAGCTTGGAGGTAGAATACCTCAGGGTTCAATCCCCAGTACCAAAAAAAGAAAAAGGATAAAAAGAATGCAGACTCTGGAGTCAGGACTGCGGGTTCGCGTCTCAGCTCTGCCATTGAGAATGTGTGTAGTGCCTACCTGACGATGTAAGGCTGAAATGAGATGACATGGAAAATACTTCGTATACTGCCGATGGCATAACCCAATGAATGCTAGCTGTTTTGTTTTCTAAGTTCTCACCATTCATTAAATAATTTGTTCTAGACTCCTACCTGGGATGGTCACCAGGTCCTATAGTTTGCTGACTCTATGATTTCACATTCTATGGGAAATAGCATCATGTTGTCTCAGACCATCGTAAGATAGGTGAGTATAATAAGATATATTGAGAGACAGACCACATTCACATAGTATTACAGTATATTATATTTTATCATTACTGTTGTTAATTCCTTACTGTGCCTAATTTATAAATTAAACATCATCATAGCCGGACGGGTTGGCACACACCTGTAATCCCAGTACTTGAGAGGCTGAGACAGGAGGATCACAGGTTTGAGGATAGCCTCTGCAAATAGTGAGACTCTCATCAACGTAGGGAGACCCTGTTTCAAAATAAAAATAAAATAGGGCTGGGGGGCTTGGAGGTAGAATGCCCTTGCATTCAATCCCCAGTACCCAAAAATAAAAAAATAAAAATAAAGTCCTGTCTGGTGCTCTGCTTTTAGACTCATGAGAAGTGGTGAAAATAGTGTTGCGAGTTCCTGCATGCCACTTATTCAGCTTCCCCAGTGGAATATCTTATATAATCTTTGTACATTATCAAACAAATTTTTCTTTTTGTGCGTGTGGTGTTGGGGATTGAACCCAGGGGCATTCCACCTCTGAGCTCCCAGCCCATTTTATTATTTTCTTAAATTTTGAAACCAGGTCTTGCTAAGTTGCTGAGGCTGGCCTTGGACCTGTAACTTGGCCTTGGGTGTTGGGACTCTCAGCCTCCTAAGTACTGGGATTACAGGTGTGCACCACCACACCTGGCTGAAACCAGGAAATTGATGTATTGACTAAACTACAGAGGTTATTCAGACTTCAGCATTTTAACCCACTGTTTTTTGTGTGTATAGTTCTGTGAAGTTTTATCATGTGTGGATTTGGGGTAAACACTACCCCGTCCAGGATTCAATCTATTCCATTACCCCCCAAATCCATGATGTTACTACTTTATAATCACACCCTCTCCCCACTCCAGCCCCTGACAACTGCTGATCTGTTCTTCATTGCAGTGATGTTTTTTTCATTTCAAGGGTGTTATATTAGTGGAATCATACAGTAGGTAAGCTTTTGAGATTGGCTTTTTTCACTTAGCATAATGCACTCCAGACTCACCCAAGTTGTACATATAGGCATATCTTGTTGTTGTTGTTGCTGAGTAGTATTCCACTGTGTAATGCACTGCAGTTGATTTCTCTATTTACCTGTTGAAGGATATTTGGGTTGTTTCCAGTACTGGTCTATTGCAAATAAAGCTGCTATGAATATTTGTGTGCAGTTTCTTTGTGTGAATATAAGCTTATTTTTCTAGGTTTCTGGGTGTCCATCTTATGATATGAATTATGTTTGCAGTTGTATTTACAAAATTGTTGGTGTTAAATTGTTCTTCTTAGATTGTCCTGGGTGAATGAGAAAAGAACAGAGGTAGCTTAATATAAGTGATACGTTTAGGCCAAGGGAAGTCAAATGATATCATGACATTTGGTGCTAATGGCAATTTGGTAGTACTTCAGATAGAGGCAATTGGTGAGAGAAGTGAGCTATCATAAAACACATGGTAAGCTGGGTGTGATGGTGCATGCCTGTAATTCCAGTACTTGGGAGGCTGAGACAGGAGGATCCCAGGAGGAGGCAGCCTTAGCAACTTAGCAAGGCCCTCCGCAACTTAATGAGACCCTATTTCAAAATAAAAAATGAAATAGGGCTGGGGTGTAGCTCAGAGGTAGAATGCCCCTGGGTTCAACCCCCAGTACCACACACAAAAAAACAAAAAAAACCCAAAAACACATGGTAGTGTTGCAGGATGCTCAGTCCCACAGCTTGGTCCTCAGAAACAAAGGAAAGCCCATGGCTGGAATTGGAGAATCATGCAACTTTATTCACCAGTGAAGACCCAGTCAGCAACAGCTACAGAACTGAGTCTTGAACAAAGACATTCCAACTTTCTTATACACTTGGTCACTTAATTGCGGAAGGAAGGGAAAGAGAAAGTGAGAGATTTATTACATCTAGGATAAGTGAGATACAGAAAGCAGAAAAGCCATTAAATCAAGTTGTCTTGTCTCTTATCTTGCAGATGCTCAGGGCAGCATTGCCTTGTTTACATTTTTGGGAGGACCCTGCCATCCTGGTTTGCCTAAAGGGAGGGAGTGGCTCAATTAACTTTGAAAGGGGCTTTCTGTCTTTTATCTTCTGAAGTGTCAGCTTGTGGGCAACTAGGGGGAAGGGGTGGGGGAATTCTTATTTTTCCTATCTTAAGTCTAAATTCCTAACTAAGAATAATTCCAAGGCCTTGGCTGGGTTTCCTACCTCATTTCTCCCCCCCCTTTGAGAAATTCTCAATATTTTTTAATGAGAAATTCTCAACCTTCAAGGTTACTTTCAGTCAGAGCCATGAGAGCCAGAGCCATGAGAGCAGCGTATGGGGATGGATCCCTCTTAGCTATTGAGGTTTCTATTACTCTCTGGATTAAACCACTAACACACAGTATGAGACAGCATCCAACCAGGATGAAAACCCCCATTACTGTTATTAAGGAGGGTAAGACTGAGGCTAATAAAATTTTCCAGTTTCTGAATCAGTTTTGGACCATACTGCTAAAAGGGTTGTTTACCCCAAAGTTTTCTGCCAATTCATCAGCCAGGGTGGTCAATCCTTTAAGGCTGGAGTGATAGTTTCATCAGGGGCAGTGTTATTTAGTATGAAAGTGCAGCACTGACCCCCTAGTATCACACACACACACCTCCTTTTTCCGCCAGTATTATTTCTAAAGCCATTCTATCTTCCCAGGCCATCTGACTGGTGGTGCCCAATTGGTCCTCAATTCCTTTAATTGTATCCCTAGTGTAACTGATGAACCTTTGCTGATTATAGTAGATGTAATTTATCTAATCTAATTTTTATGGATTGTGACACACAGAAAAGAGACTCACAGCCTGCAGCAATTTGGTTTCTTGCTTTGAACTCATCTGGAACTCCCCTGGGTACCTCTATGGCAACAAAATACATGTGAGGATCAAAGGACCCTCTCAGTCCTGGTAAGGTCTCACAGGTAAGGTCTCACACCGGGTCCTGCAGGGACCTTCTTGCCCCTCTTTAACGCTGATAAGCAATGGTAAATGGGATGACTAGCTGAACCAGTGCACAAATCCCTCTCTAGGAACTTGGCAGGATTGAAAGTAAATTTGAGCCACAATACCACCAGATGTCTGCTGGGGCATGAGATAACTCAGTGTTTTCAGTGTAAGCTTTAACCTCCCCGCAGGTCAGATTTCCAAGAAAGATAACTCCCACTGGTGTCTCCCGTGTGAAACATGCTGTAAAGTTGGCTGACTCGGAGGGAGGCTGAATAGCCTGGGGGTGCCTATAGGACTTAGGGGAGGATATTTGGTCACCTTAGTGTTGGTGTCTATCTCAGGGAATAAGAGGGCTAGAGTCTTGAAAGTCTCACTGGAAGGGTTTTTGTTTCTTTTAAAAAGATCTAAAAGACATCTTAACCCAGCCTCCACCAAATTCCACCCTAAAGGGAAAGGGACAATCTATATCTGTGGCCGACCTGCAACACATGTGTAACAATCTGCCTTGCCGGCAGTCTTTAGAGAATATTTAACCATTCCAGCCATGTCTTTGTGTCTCTGAACCTGGTTTCTATTTCTAGAGTCTGTCTTAGATCTTTTATTTCTACTATAGTTACTTTGGCTGGGTCATTTTTGGCTTCCCTTAGTAATGTTTGGTTGGGAGTTACGGGGGCAGGGGTCCCTGTTGGTGAGGCTGTGGGGTGATTTTGTTTAATAAGCTGTAATTGGAAACGGCCTACAGGATCTTCCCCAGGAATATCTTCTCCTAACCTGTAAACCCTGGTGGCTACTGCTGGTTCACAGTCCATTGTGTAAGCATTAGCAATACCTATCCACGCAGGATCACACCGATTAATTTTACAAGCTTGAGGAGGTCTTGTCCGGATAAAGTGAATCTTATTTTTTAGAGGTCTCCATGATACTGGGGTTGCCTGGTTTATATCGACTGTCCACCCTTGGGGATTGGTGGTCCACCAGACATTTCCCCAATAGGGGCAGGGTCTAGTCCCAGCATAACTGGACTCTGATTCAGGGGAGAGGTATTGTCAGCTTGGGAAAGTCGCCATTGATTTTCCAGGCTGCCACAAGATATAATCTGGCATGCATCAAATTTGACACTAACAGCTATGCCAGTCTTTGTCACATTAATAGTGAAGATTGCAGTGGCTGGCTGCAACAACTCTATTAGCCCTCCCCACAGGACAAGAATTGCCATTTTCCATAGCAATGCAAAGTCACATTAGGCAGATACCTAAGGCTTAAAATTAAGAGGCAAATGACAACCGTAAACCCTGCTAGTAAAGTCAATCCTAAGGCACTTATGACATAAAACCTAGAGTCCAATTTCATGGCTTGAGATGTGATGCTCCTCGGTCTTTCATCATGCATGAACCTGTAGGCTTTGGGACTGGAGCAGGGCATATCGTCTTTCTCAGGATCAGCTTGCTTGGTTCTCCAGGTTTTTGGTGAGCAGTCCAATGAATTGTCTTTGGGGCTGAGGGCTCTGAGGCTGCTGGCTTCAGGCAACTGTGATGAATCCAAGCCACAATATCTTGGACTTTCACTGCTGTTGGAGTAGCAAGAATAACAGTGAAAGGCCCTCTCCATTTTGCCATGAGGGGAGTCTGATTCCAATCCTTGATCCACACTAAGCTTCTGGGCTTATAGGGATGGGCTGGGTAGTTAAACTGCCTGGGGTTCTGTCTAATACCCATTTATGCAAGTTGTGTGTGACTTTACCTAGTTCTCTTATGAGTTTATGCACTTCTAACTCCCCTACCTCCTGCAGCCTTCCTGACAATCCTTGGAGGATAGGAGAGGGTGGAGCATATATCATCTCATAGACAGAATACCCTGTTTTCTTGGTGGGAGTGCATCCAATTATCAACAGGGCTAAGAATAAAGCTTGAACCCAAGTTAGTTTAATTTTCTGACATATTTTTCCTAACCCAGTTTGATGGTTTTATTCATTCTCTCTACTTTGCCTGAACTCTTTGCCCTATATGAGGAATGCAGCTTCCAGGTGATGCCCAGGGCAGCTGCCACATCCTGGGTGACTTCTTCAATGAAGGCCAGTCTATTGTCTGACCCTATGAGCAAGGGTAGTCCAGATCTAGGAATGACTTCTCTGAGCAAGGCATGGGTTACTTCTTGGGCCTTTTCTGTCCAGCAGGGATAAGCTTCTACCCATCCAGTCTGAGTACACACTATAACTAAAAGGTATCAGTACCCATTACACTTTGGCAATTCAGAAAAGTCAATTTGTACATTTTTTTTTTTTTGCGGTACCGGGGATTGAACCCAGGGGCGTTCTACCTCTGCGCTACACCCCTGGCCCTATTTTTTATACTTTATTTTGAAACTGGGTCTCACAAAGTTGTGGAGGGCCTCACTAAGTAGAGAGAGAGAGAGAGAGAGAGAGAGCTGAGGCTGGCCGCGAACCCGGATCCTCTGGTCTCTGCCTCCCAAAGTACTGTGATTACAAGCGTGCGCCACCACGCCCGGTCAATTTGTACATTTTCAAAAGGGGCTGCTCCCATGGCCTGTATCTCAGGAGGAAGCTCAGGTCCTGGTTTAGGGTTGTTTCTGCTGCAGGTCATGCATCACTGTACTACTTTCTTTGTCAAAGCTGTCAAGTGATGTATGTAATAATACCTGCTGAGAAGCTTTTCAAGGTTTTCTCTCCCTTAGTGGGTGGATTCATGTGCCTCCTGCACAATTGTGGGCCCCAGCTTGTAAGGGATGGCTATACGATTGTCAGGTAATAGCATCCATTTTCCTGGGGGTCTTAGTTCCTTTTCCCTCTCTAGCCCTTCCTATTCTTGCAGCTCATAGATAGGAACATGGTTGGGCACCCTAGGCAGGAGTAAGGGTGCCAACAAATGAACAGCTGTGGCGAGAGGTTTCTGGACGGCCCTTTACACTTCATGGTCTGCTTTTGAGTTCCTCTGTGCCTCCCAGCTAATTGTCCTTTGATGCCCCCTGCAGTACATGATAGCTACCTTTTCTGGGCTCCAAACTGCCTTGAGCAGTTTTAGGATCTCGTGAGAGTGCTTTAAGTCCTTTCCTCAAGAATTTAACAGTCCTTTCTTCTTGTAGAGAGCCCCATGGACATGCAAGGTCAAGAAGGCATACTTAGAGTGAGTGTAGACATTGACTATCCGACCTTTTCCTAACTCAAGTGCCTGGATGAGGGCGATCAGTTCAGCCTTTGGGCTGAGGTGCCGGCTGGGAGGGGCTCTTCCTCCAGGACTCCATTTAAGGTCACTGCAGCATACCCAGCTTGCCATTTCCCTTGCTCATTTATGGAACTGCTCACATCTACAAACATTTCTTTTTTTTTTTTTTGGTACCGGGGATTGAACGCAGGGGCGTTCTACCTCTGCGCTACACCCCCGGCCCTATTTTTTATACTTTATTTTGAAACCAGGTCTCACGAAGTTGCGGAGGGCCTCACTAAGTAGAGAGAGAGAGACAGGGAGAGAGAGAGAGAGAGAGAGAGAGAGAGAGAGAGCTGAGGCTGGCCGCGAACCCGGATTCTCCGGTCTCCGCCTCCCAAAGTACTGGGATTACAAGCGTGTGCCACTACGCCCGGCCATCTACAAACATTTCTAAGTCCGGGTTTGGGAAAGGCTGATCCTTTAAGTCTGGCCTCTCTGAGTAGGTTTGTGCCAGTACTTCATCACAGTTGTGGATAGGTGGCTCCTTGTGAAGTAGCATCAGGGTAGCTGTATTTAGGGTACACACTACCTCCAGTTGTATGTGAGAATTCTCACACAGTAAGTCTTGACACTTTGTAAGACTGGTATTAGTCAGCCAGTGGTGCCCTTTAGAGTTCATGAGTGAGACTACGGAATGGGCCACCTTTACCAGTAGTCTCTGTCCTAAGGTTAGCTTATCTGCCTCTGGGATGAGGAGGGCAGTTGCTAGCCGGGCGTGGTGGCGCACGCTTGTAATCCCAGTACTTTGGGAGGCGGAGACCGGAGGATCCGGGTTCACGGCCAGCCTCAGTTCTCTCTCTCTCTCTCTCTCTCTACTTAGTGAGGCCCTCCGCAACTTTGTGAGACCTGGTTTCAAAATAAAGTATAAAAAATAGGGCTGGGGGTGTAGTTCAGAGGTAGAATGCCTCTGGGTTCAATCCCCGGTACCGCAAAAAAAAAAAAAAAAAAAAAAAGGAGGGCAGTTGCTGCTAAGTCGCCCAGCTGCCTTGAGAGATAAGCAACTAGCTGGTACCAGGACCCAACCTGCTGGACCAGAACCTCAACTGCTATTTTTTTCCTTTCAGAGACAAACAAGGCGGAAGGCTTGTCTAGGTTCAGGAGTCCTAATGTGGGAGAGGTCTGCAATTGCCTTTTGAGTTGCTGAAAGGCCTGCTGCCGCTCTTCCCTGTACAAAGGAGTCTTTATCTCCCCCTTTTGTAGATTAATAGAAGGGTTTTGCTGTGACAGCAAAATTTGGAATCCAGATGCAACAGAATTCCATGGCTCCCAAGAACTCTCTGAGGACTTTCCAATTAGTGGGTACTGGGATGGCTTGGACTGCCTCCTTTCATCCTGTCCCCAATAGTCTTTCTCCTTTCTAGATAGTGAACCCCAGATACTTTACTTTTTATTGACACACCTGAGCCTTTTTCTTAGAGACCTTATAACCACAGTGCTCTAGTAGGGTGAACAGCTGGCCTGTTCCTTTGGCACAGCCTTTAAGGGTCTTGTGTCCAAGGAAGAGGTTGTCAACATACTGGAGGAGAGTACAGCCCACTGTGCGGGAGGGAAAAGATGAGGTCATGGGCCAGGGCAATTGGATCTAGGGGAACTGGTTTTTAGTCCCAATTCCTGGGTCCTCCCATTCAAAAGCAAACAGTTCTTGGCTCACAGGAGCCAGATGGATACTGAAGGAGACATCTTTTAAGTCCAGACATGTGAACCAGGCTGCAGTGGCCAGAAGCAAACTTAGAAGAGTGTACAGGTTAGGCACCATGGGATGTAGGGTGACTGTGACCTGGTTGATGACCCGCAAGTCTTGCACTGGCTGGTAGTCCTGGGTTCCTGGCTTTTTGACTGGCAAAAGGGAAGTTCCACTGGAACTGGCATGGTGTAGCAATACCATGTTGTTGCAGTCTCTTTAAATGGGGCTGGATTCCCGCCAGGGCCAGCTGAGGGATTGGATACTGCTTTAATAGCACAGGCTGGGCATGTGGGCAGATTTCTATAACTACTGGTGCCTGGAACTTGGCCATTCCAGGTGGATTGTCCTTAGCCCATACAGTGTCCCACTGGACTGCAACCTCTGGGCTGATGGAACCTTCCTTTTGCCCCTCAAACAGTCTCTACTCTTCATCTCGGGGCATTTGCAGGAAGCAGATTAACAGTGGGTTTGGCACTGACACCTTTACTCTTCCCTCATCTGAAAAGGAGATAGTTGCTCTGAGTTTGCTGAGGAGGTCCCAACCCAGCAGTGGGACTGGGCAGTCTGGCATATATAAGAATTGGTGAATAACTTCTCTTCCCCCTAGCATGTATTTGTGGGGGGTGAAAAACATCTGCCAGGAGGTTTTTTCTGTTGTTCCCACTATGTCAACATGTTGGTCAGTGAGAGAGGCTATTCGGTTACTACTGAATGTTCTGCCTCAATGTCGACAAGGAACTGGAGATTGTGCCCCCCTACTTTCATTTGGACCATGGGCTCCTTGGGCGCTTTGGGGCCCGGTCCTCCTCAGTCATCAAACAAACCAGCCTGGCCGACCATCATGGTTCCTCATGGGGCCCTCGAACTCTCTTAGGGCATTCATTTTTCCAGTGCCCAATTTTCTTGTAGTACACACATTGATCCTGGAGGAGAGGAGCCCTCTTCTCTTTGGGTGGCCCTGGGTGTCGGGGACAAGGGGGCCCCCCATCTGATGGTTTCTGATTTGGATTGTCACGTGGTGCTCTGCTCCATGCTGCTACGATGAGGTCAGCTTTTCGTCACATTTTCCAGTCTTCTCATTTTTCTACAACATCGCAGTTGATAAAACCTTGTTTGCTACCTCAAGAAGTTGGGAATCATTCATTACAGCAAATCCTTCCACTCTCTGTAGTTTGCGGTGAATGTCCCTATCACTCCAGTTGACAAAGACAGAATTAACTATTCGTTGATTTTCAGGTGCTTCAGAGTCAAATGAAGTGAAGGTGCGGTATGCTTCACAGAGCTGCTCATAAAAGGCACTGGGGGGGTCTCATGAGGCTTCTGAAAAACCTCCCCCACCTTGGCGAGGCCTTGGAGCCCCCCATCGAAGTCTCTGGAGGAGGCCTTCTCCATATGCCTCCAGTATTTTTCTGTCTCTGGGATCATTTGGATCCCACTGGGGATCTGTCGACGGTAGGCATTCTTAGGCATGAGCCTGGGGGTTTAGGACTCCTGCTGGGGCATTTCCCTCTACCCAGTGGGTAGCTGTCTGCAAAATGTGGCATCTTTCTTCATTGTTAAGAAGAGTCAGGAGAAGCTGGCAGCCATCAGGCCAAGTAAGATTATACGTCTGGAAGATAGACTGGATGAGGTCAGCCAGGGCCTGAGGTTTTTCAGTAAAGGAGGGAGTATGATGCTTCCAATTTAGGAGATCTGTTGTGGTGAAAGGTTGGTACACAAATGTTGGTGGACCAGGCTGTAATTTCCCCAATTCATTTACAGTTTGGGTTTTCTGGACTTGTCTCAGAGGAAATTTGCCACTGGATGACAATGGAGTTTTTTGAATAGGATTTTCGTGAGGCTGTCATGGGAAAACATGATGATTCTGTGGGGTTCTTGGCTTCAGTGGTGAAAAGAACTTCAGCATGTGCCAGTCAGAGACAAAGACAGAGGTTTTATTCAAGAAAAGTGGAGATATAGAGATACACGTTCAGGGGAAAAATGTGGGTCACCTCGAGAAAGTGAGAGAGAGGGCCCCAGGATCTTTTCAATCCTTTTCTTATAGGGCACCTACAGAGGGGGGTGGCTACACCGTCCCATGGCAACATGGGATGGTGGTCTCCTTCCTTTGAATTTTTCAGGCTGACAAAAGGTGAAAATTACTTGGGATAAGAATCCTAGGAAGCTGAGGCATGAAGCCGGGGTGCGGGGCAAATGTGTGACTTCCTCTGGGATCTTCCTCCCAGGAAATCGAGGCAAGAAGGGCTCTGACAAAAGGTGAAACTTTTTCTTTTGGGATCTAATCATCTCAGGAATTTCAGGTATAAAGCTAGGCCATTATGATAAAAGTGTGGCTCATTCAGGGCTTTTGTCTAAGAGTGAACAAGCTCTGTAAAGTGAAAGTAAAGATTATGAAGTTTTTAGATTTTAAAACTATATTTTCCTTTCCTTCCCAATTTGTCTCCTTCCTACCTAATATTTTATTTCTATCCTACCTCAAGGCTGGCTATGAGACTGTAAATCCCAACTGGGTCCCATCAAAGCTGGCACTGGCCATGGTGGATATAACGATGATGATGGAGGGGAGGTCTCGTCTGTGGCTCCCTTAGAGGTTACTGGGGGACTGGCACAGGAGGATGATGGAGTCAGAGTCCTGCTTGTCAGAGTGAACAGCTGGTTGGATGGGCTAGGGGGTGCTGACACTGAAGGTGCTGGTGGAGCTGCGGTGGGCCCGGGTATGGAGACACATGGTGGCAGAGGAAGCTCTTGTTCCTCTGGGGGCTTTCCAAAATGGGTGGTGGCAGAGCTTCACCTGGTTGCTGCCTCCGGTTCCCTGACTGAACACTAGAGTCCTGTCTTTTGGCGACTAAGATCTAGGAGATCGGACCTCGCAGCCATTGGGGTGGGGCGTGGGGTCTAGACCAACTGGAACCAAGTGTCAATGTAGGGGAAATGGTCCGAACATTCTGGGCTGCCTTTGACATGATCCCAAATGTACCAGGTGACAGTTGGATCTAGTGAGCCCTCTGATGGCCAATCTTCTCCAAGAGTTGGGCATGCTACCTCGAACAGCATGTGCAACCTTCCTGGGGTTAATGTGGATCCATAATCACCTGTATAAGCCTTTAAATTTCCTGATCATGAGGCCTAAAGGAGTGGGCTTACTCTGTTTCCCTCTCATTCCTGCCTAGAGAGTCTGGACTAGTGCCGGGGTGCCTAAAACAGATAACAGACAGCACTCGCTTCATCTGTGCCCAGCCGTCTTCCTTGCGGAGGTATTTCAGCTGTCCCTTGGCAATAGGCAAGTCAGTACCAAGCCCTGACTCGGTCAGACTAAGGACTTTTTATGTCCTCGGTGGATTGCCACTTAGCCATTACGGGATGACCCTGGATCCAAGCAACGAATTCAACACTCGCTTCAGCTCTATGAGGTGCAAACCAGAGTTTGACCTCGGCGTCCGTCTCAGTCACACACTTGCACTCACCATTCACATCCACACCCAACCCGATTCCTGAACTGAATTCTGGTTTCATGTCCCTTCCTGTGGACACTACTCGGGGAATTCCCTGAAAAGGGGGTGATTGGTCCCCTCTTTTGGTATCCTGGTAGCTGGGACCTGACATAACTGAGCCCCAGGGCGGCCTACTGTGATTCAGATGTCAGTGCTGGATGGATAATGACCTGTTCCTTTTCTAGTCTAAAACTTCAATGGCTGTTAATCCCAGAGTTGACCACCTCTGGGAGAGGCCTCCCACATGGTGGCAAAAAGAGGCCGCTGGCACACTCAGTGGATCGGTGGCAAGCGCCCCGGGCCCTGTCTCTAGGACCAGGCTGGCCCCTCCTGGCTGGCTTTCACCAAAATCTTCCAGGATAATCGATCCCACGGCCTGGTCCCCAGAAACAAAGGAAAGCCCATGGCTGGAATTGGAGAATCAGGCAACTTAATTCACCAGTGAAGATCCAGTCAGCAACAGCTATGGAACTGGGTCTTGAACAAAGACATTCCAACTTTCTCATACACTTGGTCACTTAATTGCGGAAGGAAGGGGAAGGGAAAGCGTGAGATTTATTACACTTAGCATAGGTGAGATTAAATCAAGTTGTCTTGTCTCTCTCTTATCTTGCAGATGCTCATTTGGGAGGGCTGCTGGCATCCTGACTCAGGCTTACCTAGAGAGAAGGAGCGGCTCAATTAACTTTGAAAGGGGCTTTCTGTCTTTTATCTTCTGAAGTGTCAGCTTGTGGGCAACTAGGGGGAAGGGATGGGGGAATTCTTATTTTTCCTATCTTAAGTCTAAATTCCTAACTAAGAATAATTCCAAGGCCCTGGCTGGGTTTTCTACCTCAGTAGGCTGGGGGCAGTGGCACACACCTCTAATCCCAATGACTCAGGAGGCTGAGGCAGGAGGATCGAAGTTCAAGGCCAGCTCCAGCAACCTAGTGAGACCCATGTCTCAAAAAAAAAAAAAAAAGGGCTGGGATGTGGCTCAGTGGTGGAGTGCCCCTGGGTTCAATACTCAGTACCGCAAATGAAAATAAAAACAAAATGACAATAACAATAACAAAACCACCAAAAAAAACCCCAAAACAACCAAACAAACATGTGGTAGTATAAATGCACCAAACTCAAAATCATTTGTGTGGAACATCCATTCAGTTGCGATGTTGTGAAGAGTGATTTTGTACTAGCAGCAAAACATCATCTATCTTATTATATTAAAACAATTGCTCATTTGGACTTTATTGGTTTTATAGCTTTATTTTTATTTCATTTATAAATTTGTTTTAATTTTTATGGTTGTACACCAGCACACAATCAGTTTCACTGCTCAATAAAACCACTATGGTGTGTGTGATTTAGCTGTGGCAGTGGTACTGAATAAGGCCAAAGTCAAACACCAAATATACTATATTAAGAAAATCTATAATAAAAACAAAGCTATAATGATGGGAATTTATACCATCTTTTATATTTGTACATAATAATATAGTTGGGATATTGGATGAAATGTAGGTAAACATAAAGGTGACTCTTAGAGAAGTCTGAGCACCTGGTATATGGTCCAGGAGTGCAGGGTCATCCAGAGACCCAAGTTCCCCCTAGTTTGTTGCACTACTCTCTCCTAGATCAGTGCTTATCAAATCTCGATGTGGCTATGAACCACCTGGAGGGCTTGTTAAGATGCAGCCTTGACTTCAGGAGGCCTAGGAGCCCAGTCTTCATTTCCTCAGACCCCCGGGTGCTGCAGCCTCTTTGGTTCACAGCCCATATCTTGAATGGCGAGGGCTGGAGCTTGGCCTTCATTCACTATGTTGGAGGGGGGTTTCCATCACTGCATTGCATTACCAGCTGTGAGGAGGAGGAACGAGGAAGCCAGAGGCAAGCAGATTCTTCTTTTTTTTTTGGACTGGGGATTGAATCCAGGGCCATTCCACCTCTGAGCTTCCTCCCCAGCCCTTTTTAAACTTTTTGTTTTGAAACAAGGTCTTGCTATTTGCTGAGGCTGTCCTTGAACCTGTGAACCTCCTGTTTCTGCCTCCCAAGTACTGGAATTACAGGCGTGCACCACCATGCCTGGTGCAAGCAAATTCTTTCTGAGAACAAGACCAGAAGTTGTATACGGTCTCCACTTTACAATGGTTGGATTATGACTTTTTAGCCTTACAGTGGAGCAAAATCTATGTTCCTTCAGTGGAAACTGTACTTTGAATTTTGAGTTTTGATCTTTTCCTGGCTAGTGGTATGCCCTAAGAGACTCTTGGCAATGCTGGTCAGAGGCAGTGAGAAGCTTCCAGTCAGCCACAAGGCCAGCAGGGATGCAACTGATACTCTGCACTGTCCTGTGTTGCCAGCCTCTGGGGGTGTTGTATTTCGTTTCTTGGAATCCCTTCAGACCCGTTTGTGTCTCCTGCTGTGTATGTTATGGTGAATACCCCTACAAGCGTTCTGTTTTTCACTTTCAGTACAGTATTCAATAAGTTACATGAGAATTTCAATAGGTGTTAGGTGATTTTGCCCAATTGTAAGCTACTGTAAGTGTTCTGAGCGTGTTTATTGTAGGCTATGCTAGGCGAGGCTAAGCTTTGATGTTTGAGAAGTTGGGTGTAGGAAAACCATTTACAACTTAAGATATTTTCAACTTGCGATGGCTTTATTGGGATATGATCTTATCATAAATTGGGGAGCATTTCTATGTTCTCTTCATTTACTTATCACTGGCTAGAATTTGGTCATGTTTAAGTAGGATAGAAGAAATGAAAGAAATAGATAGAAAGGAGACATAAAGGAAGAACAAGGAAAATGATAAAATATCCTATTACCCTTACTTCTCAAGAAGGCCCCCCGTACCTGCCCCCCAAAGCCAGGCCTGTTAGTCCCAAATTTCTGAGGAATTTACAAGTCTTTAGTAATTCCCCTGAGCAATGTTAGCCATTCCACTGGCTAAAGACATCCCTACTGATAAGATAGTGAAGGCCCCATCAGGACCCAGAAGATGACCAAAACACCCTAAATCATCTTGCGACTGCCAGCGATGTCATCGTCATAGACCTCCGCCTTGTCTCTTATAAAAGAAGAGCCATGGACACCCAAATGGGTCTCTCACTCTGGAGAGGACATGTTTTCTCCCTTGCATATGTATTTCTTGCTTTCCTAAATCAATCTCTGTTCATGTCTGACTGGCTCATGCAGCCATTCTTTTCTGTCCTATAAGCCAAGCCCCCCCCCCCCGCCAGTCCTGAGTTGCGATCTCCTCCCTCCCCTACAGGGAACTCCTCCTCCTCTGGACCCTTCACAGAATCGACCCTTCTCCTGTGACAATGTGACATGCCCAGAGGCTGCAAAACATAGGTATTAGGTGAAACTTGAGGAATTCTATTAACTAAAAGAAAGATGGGGAAAGGAGTATTAGGGAACTATCCTCAGTATCTGCCACAATATTTAATGAACACTTAAACCAATACAGGGTTTGTGAGAATTTTTTTTCCTTCGGGAGAGGTTCATAGATGATTACTTACATTTGAGAAACACTAATCAGAATTATAATCTGAGCCCCCCACCCTTAGCAATCTTACAAACCTTTTCACAATTCGTGGCTGGCCTATACTCTCAACTTCATCTCTCCCTGTGAACATGCCCTCACGCCAACTCTTTTGAATGATTTACTTCTGCCTGAACAAACGTTCTCATATCCCTGTGTTTTTGCACACAACAGTCCCTTTGTCCTTCCCCATGGGTCATTTGCACCCTAGTTAGGGCTGGTTGGCAGAGCTGTATTCCAGGGCACACGGTACACCTCTCAGCACTGGCAGGAATTTTGCAAACTCGTGGTTTCTATGGAGACCCCTCAAGAGAAGTGGTGATGGCTCTGGAACTTCTCAAACCGTCTGTTTTGCTGATCGGAACCACTGAGTCCATCTTCACACAAGAAAGGCACTCTTGATTCTGGAACCTGTCTGTCCCCACCCACTGCAACACACAGAGTCATAATGAGTTTTTGCTGTATGGATACAGATTCTAGGAGAAACCTGGAAACTAAGTGGCCTGGATTTTATTTGGAGATGTTATTGACTTATTGGAAAGCCATAAGATAATTCAGTTAACTCCCTTAGAGGAGACTGGCTTATTTCTTTAACTTATACTAGAATATGGAACAGACTAAGATTTTCCTTTCTTTGAGAATATCCTATAGTCACCTACAAATTATCAAAACTGAGTGTGTGGTAAAGTTTGTGTGCTAGAAGAAATATAAAATTCTCTTTAATGTCTTTTTGGTTTATCTTTTCTGTTAGAATGGAATTCTCAAATTTTTCCTAGATGCAATCATGCTTCAAATGATTTTTTTCAGAAAACACAAGAAATCAACAAAAATTACCTATAGGATTTATTAAACTCACTTTATTTTTCCATTTTTTTTTTTTTTGCGGTACCGGGGATTGAACGCAGGGGCGTTCTACCTCCGAGCTACACCCCCGGCCCTATTTTTTTTATCCTTTATTTTGAAACTGGGTCTCACGAAGTTGCGGAGGGCCTCACTAAGGAGAGAGAGAGAGAGAGAGAGAGAGACAGGGAGAGAGAGAGCGAGAGAGCTGAGGCTGGCCGCGAACCCGGATCCTCCGGTCTCCGCCTCCCAAAGTACTGGGATTACAAGCGTGCGTCACCATGCCCGGCTTATTTTTCCATTTTTAAAAATTTGATTCCCCATCATTTATCCTGTTTATAGCAGGAGCTATTGTTGCTTTTTTTGTAATAATACCACTGCTGTTTTTATTTTTTCTCTTTGATTCTTTTACCTAATAGACTTAATGACTCAATTAAAAATAATTACATAGATGAAAAGGTAATGTCTTATGAATCCTCTACTTTTTCATACAAGGTCTTACTTTTCTTTTTCCTTTTTTTCTGGTAGTACTGGGGATTGAACCCAGAGGCATTTTACCTCCAAGATATACCTCCAGTCCTTTTAAAATTTTTTGTTTTGAAACAGGGTCTCACTAAGTGGCTGAGAGTCTTGCTAAGTTGCTGAGGCTGGTCTTGTGATCCTTGTGATCCTGTGAACTTGTGATCCTCCTGTGAACTTGTGATCCTCCTGTCTCAACTTCCTAAGTACTGTAATTACAGGTGTGTTCCACCACACCTGGCTATTACTTTTTAAAAAATAAGATTGAATCCAGGGGCCTTCTACATCCGAGCCACATCCCCAGCCCTTTTTATTTTTCAATTTGAAACAGGGTCTTGCTAAGTTGCTGAGACTGGCCTCAAACCTATCATCCTCCTGTTTCAGCCTCCCAAATACTGGGATTATAGTCGTGTGCGACGGCACCTGGCTTTCGTGTTCTTTCTATTGAGTTCCTCTGTGTTTTACTAAGAATGTAGGCTTTCCTCTTTGGATTCACCTGTGTCAGTGCCAGGAGCTTTGTCATGGGAAAAGAGACGTAGGTGTGAGTAAGGAGCTTTCACTGTGCTTTTAACTCAGTCCAGTCAATATTTATTTAGCACTACTAAACACTGGAGAACAGCTGCTGGTATCAAGGAGCTTCTGACTTAAAGACAGACAGAAATAGCGGCAAGACAAAAAAGAATGTTCGAACTGAGCTGCAGGAAATTCTTGGCTACCTAGTCTTTTTATGTTCCAGGACTTCCAAATTCTGTTTTGGCATCTCAGCAGATTTTAGCCTTTCTGGGCCTTAGTTCCTCATAGGTAAAATGGGGATAATAAGACTTGCCTCATAGTGTGGATGTGATTAGTAGGTGAAAAAAATGTGTGCAAAGTGCTTAGCGCAGTGCCGGGCATGAGGTAGATGCTTACCTTCTCCTCCCAACCTTCAGCGGGGTCTCGCACTTTCAGAACAGTACCAGATTCTCTCTGGAAAAAGGCCATGTTATTTGTTAAGCTGCTCCAATGGCCCAGTCAATAGACTAAGAGTTATGGCCCCCAGAGTCAATCGACCTATTGTTATTAAATTGCCTCGGCCCTGCTCGTTTCTGGAGTTGTCATTTTGCACTGGTATTGATTTACAGTTTTCTCCCTGCCCTTCTCTCGCGGATGTTGTTCTTAGTTCAGGGCACTAGATGGAGCCATTTTACTATCAGTGACTTACAAGTGTAAACCTCTGTCTGGCACAGAGAATTCTTACTGCACGCAGCAGCGTAGCCGAACATTCCAGCACATCAGCTGAGCCCCTTTACATGGTGTGTTTCTTTCACTTGTAACAGGGAGAGGATAATGCTTAGAAACCACCCAGAAAGTTCACATATTTGATTTAATTCTAGGGCTTAGAAAAGCAAGAAAAATAAGGGGTAGATTCAAAGAGAAGCCACACATTTACTTGAAATTGGAGAACCAAGTGTCTGAGGAAATGTCGAATGAACATGGAGCACTAGTTTAAAGAATAGATAGGCAAGGTCACGGTGGGCTGTAAAGATGAAGGGTGTCTAGGGAAGATGGTAGGCAGCTGTTATTCTCCACCATGGGGAAGAAAAGAGTATGGAGAAATGGACTTACTTATTTGACCACATTAGAGATGTACATTAGTCACAAGGAAGAATTTCTGGAACCACTGGTGCATAATATGAGGAAAATTGTCCTAAAAATTTAAATTAATGTTCGAAGCAAATTAGGCAAGATCTGAGCTCAGCATGTTCAGACGGTATTATATGCCCTCCTACTAGGTGATAGAGAAGCGTTCTCTCTCATTTTGATGCTTAGTTGAAGGTTAGGATGGCACAGGCTGGGATGATCTTGTGGTCCAGTGGCACAGGCTAGAGCTGGATAGGACTGAACGGGACTAGCAGTGTTTTCAAAAGTGCCCTATAGTGTATATATATATATATATTTTATAATACTAGAGATCTACAGGAGTCACTAGCATTTTTTCTTGGTTTCTAAAATATGTAAGAGCTAAGTTAGAGGATGGAAAATGACCACAGGTGAAGAGAATCAGAGATTGCTTCCTTGACACTTATATTATTATTATTATTATTTGACACTTATATTATTATTATTATTATTATTATTATTATTTTGGTACTGGGGATTGAACCCAGAGACATTCTGTCTCCAAGCTACACCCCCCAGCCTGATTTTATTTCTTATTTGGAAATAGGGTCTCACTAGGTTGATGAGAGCCTTGCTAAGTTGCCAAGGCTGGCTTTGAACCTGTGGTCCTCCTGTCTCAGCCTCCCAAGTACTGGGATTACAAGCGTGTGCCACCACGCCCAGGACACTTATTTTTAAACCTTTTATTTGTTACTTGTCATATGACCCCTCATACTGTGGTTTTGCTTTGTTTGTTTGCAATTCCTTATTTATACCTGTGCTATCTGGTAGCTGAATACAGTGAGGAAGACTTGCTCCTATTGTTACATACTCCTGATTGCACACCAGGTCCACTGGAGGGCGCCAAACTTTACTTTCTCCCCAGAACCACCCAACAGTCCATCTTGTGAGGCTATCTTGGATTGATTGGTCTTTTTTTCTTCCTCTCCTGTCCTATAGAACCATCAGCCTTGGGTCCTAGCCTCATTCTGGAGGTATGGAATATGACTCTTCAGGTTATTCAGACTCCTCAGAGCAAATAGTATAGTGTAAGACAAGAAAATTTTTCATTACTCATAAGGACTCTCCCTCATTGCTTAGCTTAGCGGCATTAGGCTGACAATATTGTATCTTTCCAGAGATCATCTACTGGGAAAGGGTGAAGTGAAGAAATGAAGAACGAGTTTTTTTTTTTTTTATGGAGGACTGAGATGAGGTGGAGAAAATCTAGTTCAGCTGTTTTTATCCCACGGGTATTAGAAATATAATATGTGCTCATTATAAAAACTTTGGAAAAAACCCCAGACTAGTATTAAAAAAAGAAAAAGTATTTAATATTCTACAACTTATAGACAACTGTGGTTAATATTGTGAACTATTTTCCTCTCTGTAGCTGTAGGAATTTGGAGAAACTGAGCCAACTTTTAAAGCGAGCTGATCTGAAAGAACATCAAAGGGCTAAAAGGTGAATTTAAGAGCAGGATTGATGTCATGTGCATGTGGATCAGTGGGTAGAGAAAGTTCTGTTCTGAGAGAGAAAATCCAAGCATGGATTTAGAAAAAAGAAGAAATGAAAGGCTCTTGACCCCAGAGAGTGACAGAGATGGCAAGAGTGGCTTTGTAGGTTTCCTGTGCTTCTCCTGTTCTTAGTTCCTGGGATTAGGCCTTCTGAGCTATAGTGCCTGTCTTAGGTTCTATGAGTAGTTTTCAGCAGTCCTTCAAAAGTATAAATAAAGCTAGGTGTGGTGGCCCATGCTTGTAATCCCAGTACTTGGGAGGCTGAGACAGGAGGATTACAGGTTCGAGGCCTGCATGACCCTGTTTCAAAATAAAAAGTAAAAAGGGCTGGGGGTGCAGCTCAGAGGTAGAACACCCCTGGGTTCAATCTTCAGTACCCCCCCAAGTATAAATAAGTGGATTCTCATTACTTGAAACCAAATATGTATATCACATATAATAGAGATTACTATATGTGACTAGAAAAGCCACATATAGTAATAGGTGCTAAATAATTATTTGCTGTTGACAACCCCAGGAGAGTGCCTTTCTCATTCAGTCACTTGCTCTAATGTACTATGCTGATGCTATTCCTAGAGCCCCGTGGGTCCTTTTTGACCAGATTTGATGTGCTGTCACTTCCAATGGCCAGGACTTTTTGGGAAGACTGTCCTCAGCTTACTGAAGCCTACTTTCCATGTCTGCACAAAGAGTTGTAATTGCCTGGAAATTTGTGCCCCAAATTTGTTTAACCCTTAACCAGTGACCAGTGGGTGTGGGAGTATAAAGCTCTATCCCACTTGTCCCGGGTTGGAACAACTCCAGGGCCTACCTTCCTCTCCAGAGTTCCTTGCAGGATCACATGGAAGCCCTCCTCTAGGGGACTTTTGTCTGGGATTGAGCTTGTGGCAGGCAACTTCTAAGATAGACCCGGATGCCCCTCTCCTCCTGGTAGTTACACCCTTGCATAAAGCCCTCTCCTGAGTGCAAATAGACAGAGTAACTTGCTTTTGACCAACAGAATACAGAAAGGGTGATGGATATCATGTCCATGATTAGGTTACAAAGGCCTGTGGCCTCTGTCTTCTTAGCGGACTCTCTCTCACTTTCTCGGCTTGCATGCTTTGGTGAGGCACTCTGCCTGGCAACAACCTGTAAGAAGCTAAAAGCTTCCGTCAATCACTGAGTGAGTGTGGAAGTAGGTCCTTCCCAGGGTGAGCTCTCAGATATCACTGAGTGAGTGTGGAAGCAGATCCTTCCCAGGGTGAGCTCTCAGATGAGACTGCTGACCCTGGACCAACACTTTGACCGCAGCCTTGTGGTAGACCACGAATCAGGACTCAGTTAAGTTGCGCCTGGACTCCTGACCCACAGAAGCAGTGAGATAATGAACACACATTGTTTTCAGATGCCAAGTTTTTGGGTAGTTTGTTATGTATTCTAACACAGTGGTTTCATCCTATTACCTGTCTTACTTCCCCCATTTTCTTTTCTTTTTTTTTTTTTTGCGGTACCGGGAATTGAACCTCTGAGCTACACCCCCGGCCCTATTTTTTTATACTTTATTTTGAAACCAGGTCTCATGAAGTTGCAGAGGGCCTCACTAAGTAGCTAAGGCTGGCCGCGAACCCGGATCCTCTGGTCTCTGCCTCCCAGGTACTGGGATTACAAGTGTGCGCTACCATGCCCGGCGCCACTTCCCCCATTTTCTTACCAGTTCTTCCTGGGGGCCTTAATAAATCACCTACTCACAAATCTTCCCTAAGACATCTGGTCCTGTGTAACAGATTCTAAAGTTAGATCACTCACTGGCTGGATGACAACAGGACCATCACTGTAGTTATTGGATATTATAAGCATAGCGTAGTCTTGCAAATTCTAAGACTTTGAACTGTGACGAATTGGGATGGGAAGGTAGATGGAAGGGGAAGTTCTGGTTCATGTACTGTCTCTAACATTTGAGATATTTGAGTCAGATGTGGTGGCACACACCTATAATCCCAGTACTTGGGAGGCTGAGACAGGAGGATTGCAGGTTCGAGGACAGCCTCAGCAAGTAGTGAGACAGTCATCAACCTAGTGAGACCCTGTTTCAAAATAAAAATAAAATAGGACTGGGAGTATAGTTCAGAGGTAGAATGCCCCTGGGTTCAATCCCCAGTACCCAAAATAAAAAAAGATATTTGAGGGAACTAGTAATTCAAAGGGCAGTAGAGTTAGTTGGTTTATTTTGGTGTTTACTGATATATTGGAAAAGAGAAAATGACAATCTCATTACCAAAATAAAACATGGTGTGAGAGTCTGAAGGCCTTTAATATGGCAGACAGAAGGCAGAGCATGCTAAAGATAAAGCTCAGGATCTACGTGTAAAAGAAACAAAACTTCAGAGAAGACTAAATTAGCAGCTTCTTTTAGGACAAAGTCAAGGGTCCTGATAGAGAAGATGTAATACCATGAGACTTGGGAGTACTAGAAAACATTAAACCTGCTGGTCATGGTGGTGTGTGCCTGTAATCCTAGCTATTTGAGAGGCTGAGGCAGGAGAATTGTGAGTTCAAGGCCAGCCTGGGTAACATAGGGACAATATATCTTAAAGAAAAAAATTTTTTTGAACCTCCAGATTCCCCTGAACCTTCTGGCCTACAGAAACGAGCCATTTCCCTTGCTAGAGGGTAGCAAGAATATCTGTATCCCTTGTCTGAAGATTATGCAGAGGCTGTAATGGAAGCAGATGCTTTACGTACTGTCTACATGATCTGCTATCATCTCTCTTTCTGGCCATTAGACCAGTAATTTTGGTCAAATATTATCTTGTCCCAACTGGGGAAGTGCCAAACCTGCTGAGGGAGAAAGGAGCTGAGCTGCAGGACCTGGATGATATAAACTGGTATATCAACATGGGGATGGATCTTGAGAGTGGTGGGCGGGGAGTGTAGACAATAGAGTTAGGTAAGGAAAGTGTTGATATGAATATACTTTCCTGCAATTAAGAGTTTAATCTTCTGGCAAGGACTCCTGGAGTCAGTCTCAAGATGCTGCTGGATGGCTCCTGGAACATTGAAAAAAATCAGTGACCCACATTAGAGGCGGTAGAAAAGCCTTGGAATCATGTTAAGCAAGGGATCAGAAGTCTCAGGGAAGTGAGCATATGACGGTTTTATTAATAGGACTCATGAAGAATACACTATTTTCTTTGGAGTCTAAAACAAAATCAAGATGGGCGTGGTGGTGCATGCTTGTAATCCCTGTATGTGGGAGGCTGAGACAGGAGGATCTCAGTTTTGCAGCCAGCCTCAGCAACTTAGTGAGACCCTGTTTCAAAATAAAAGAATAAAATAGGCCTGGGGGTATAGCTCAGAGGTAGCATACCCCTGGATTCCATTCCCAGTACCACCACCACCACCACAACAACAACAAATCAAAAACAAACAAACAAAAAATCAAATCCTTCTGATAATTTTTAAAAAGAAGACAATTATTGTATTTTTATTTTGCCTTCACATTTCCAAGTCAAATAGTATCTGTATTTACTTATTTATTTATTTATTTGTTTGTTTTGGTGCTGGGGGTTGAACCCAGGGGCATTCTACCTCTGAGCCCTATTTTATTTTTTATTTTGAAACAGGGTCTCGCTAAATTGCCGAGCATCTCACTAAGTGCTGAGGCTGGCCTTGAACCTGTCACCCTCCTGTCTTAGCTTCCCAAGTACTGGAATTACAGGTGTGCACCACCACACTCTGCATATCTGTCTTTCTAATAGTTCCACTTGTGTCATGGTGTCAGACCTTCAAGATTCTGTTGGGTTCTAGCATGCCTGCGAACTTCTTAGACTCTGGCACCCAGGATGGCATACAGCCCCTAGATGCCATTCTGATCCACGTAAACTAGAGTGGGACTATCATCTCCCAACTCCGCTCCCACGCTGGGCACTGGACCTCAGAGCTCGGATAAACTAATGGCTCACAGTCCCTTCCCTTGCTGCTTTTCATAAAGCTCATGGCCACTCAGTCTCTGCGTCTTTTCCACTCTTGCTCCTTGTCCCATCTCTTTCATCAGCTGCACATGCAGCTGGCTCCTAGAGAGTCGCTGAGGAACGGGACCTCAGCCAATGTATTACCCCATCCAGCTTTCTTGTGGTGGGCGATTTAGTGTGACATTGGTATAGTTGTGATTCCATCAATTTTTCTCATTCTTTTCTTTTTAAAAATCAACCAGTATTTACTTTTATTTAAATGTTGGGTATCAGCTGGATGTGGTGGCATGCCTGTAATTCCAGTACTTGGGAGGCTGAGATAGGAGGATCGCAGGTTTGAGGACAGTCTCAGCAAGTAGTGAGACTATAGTGAGACTGTTTAAAAAAATAAAAATAGGGCTGATGTAGTCTGGGGGTAGCATGCCCCTGGGTTCAATCCCTAGTAACACACACACACACACACACACACACACACACACACACACACAAATAAAAGGTAGATTTGGCTATATCCCTCTATTCCCCCCCCCCGAAAACTAAAGACCACAACATTTTTGTTTGTATGTTTTGTTTTCAGTTACAAGAAATAAGAACCTTCCTAATGGAATTTGGTTTTGGCCTTTAACGGGGAGATATGTGCTCTGGTCACTGGTTTTTTAGATATAGGTAGATATGGAAAAGAAAATTGATACCTAGAAGACAGATAAAATGTGATAATGTATTCTTTTTAAAAATTAAGATGTAATTTACATACCATAAAATTGACCCTTTTAAAAGTACACAGTTCAGTACGTTCACAAAGCTGTCCAACCATTGCCACTCGTTCCAGAATGCATTCATTCCCCTAAAGAAGCCCTGTCCTCGTGTCCTCGTTAAAGTCACTTTCCATTCCCCTCCTGCTCCATCTGGACTTCTGACTTCCTGCCATTACCTATGTGCGGACACTGAGCCTTCTGCTCTGGGAGCTAACACAGATCCTAAATTGTGCTGTGTTGGGGGATGTTGCATTTACAGAGTTCCTATATCTCACCTATTCATTATTCTGGATTCTTAGGAAGCGGTGAACCCATGTGAGTTGGGCTTTGCTCACCACCATCTTCCCACCTCGACTCACTTTCTGTGGTATTCATGCTCCTTTTTCTAGTCAAATGCCTATTCATTTATTGATTGATTGATTTTAGTTTATGCATATAATGTCTTTTTGTTTGTTTTAAAATACTTATTTAGTTTATACTTTTATGGGTGCATTATAGTCTCACATCATCATGCAGTTCATAGTGATAGTGACATACATGCGTCCATTCTCTTTAAAGAAAAGAAGCAGAATAGAAATTGAACAGCTCTACTTTCTCTGTGAACTGTTAACATTAAGCCATAGTCTCTACTTAACAAATTGACATCTTCCCCGTTCTTGCTCTAAAGACCACATCAGTCCTTGCTTGCTTTTCTTCTTCTCAGGAATAATTTCCAGGCGTTAGTTCAGAGCTTTTTTTTAATTTAAATTTTTTGGGGTACTGGGTATTGAACCCAGGGGGCTTCTACCTCTGAGCTACACCCCCAGCTGTATTTTATTTTTTAACTCTTTGAAGCCAGATATCACTAAGTTGCAGAGGGCCTTGCTAAGTTGCTGAGGTTGGCTGTGAGCCTATGATCCTCCTGTCTCAGCCTCCCAAGTACTAGGATTATAGGCATGCACCACCATGCCTGGCTTCAGAATTTATTTATTTATTTATTTATTTATTTATTTATTTATTTATTTATTTGTGTGTGTGTGTGTGTGTGTGTGTGTGTGTGTGTGTGTTACTGGGGATTGAACCCAGAGGCTTTATACCTCTGAGCTACACCCCCAGCCCTTTTTATTTTGAAACAGGGTCTTGCTTGGTTGCTGAGAGTCTAATTAAGTTGCTGAGGCTGTCTTCAAACCTGCCATCCTCCTGTCTCA
>PVJS01027923.1:0-25865 GCA_004027185.1 Glis glis
AAATAAATAAATAAATAAATAAATAAATAAATAAATAAAGTATAAAAATAGGGCCGGGGGCGTAGCGTGGAGGTAGAACGCCCCTGGGTTCAATCCCCGGTACCGCCAAAAAAAAAAAAAAATGACTAAGAGGAAGCATCAGGGGTGAGGGGGATTCTGGCTAACCTGACTTAATGAAATTCTTGCTGAAGACAGACTAGGTGATTAGATATCGCCTGGAGCGGGTGGGGTAGATGAAGAATTTGGTCACATATTGAGGGTGATCAATACCAAGGGTGATAGGTTCTTTGCCAAAACTGAAGAGAAGGTTCAGAACAGGACTAAAGTCCAGTCAAACAGAGAACCAGTTAAGATATATATGTATACTCTTATCACTGAATCATCATATTTTTAAATTATTATTGAAAATTCATACAATTTTATTACTTCTCTTATAAGTAATACTGCTGCAAATATTCCTATACGTGTCTCTTTACACATATATGTGTTTATCTAAGATATTTCTGAAGATATGGAGTTATATAATTAAAGATTTGCTCATCCTTAACCTTACTAAGTATTATAAAATTATTCTCTAAGAATAATAATACTAATGATACTAATACATACATCCTTCTTATCAGAGTAGGTGACTTCTTTTTCTCTAACTTTGTTAACAAATATTTAACTTTTGCCATTGTGATGGATGTTCAATTTTGTTTCAGTATTGTAGTTAGCATTTACTGATACTAATAAAGTTGAGCATGTTTGTATTTCTTTTGGACATGTGAGCTTCTTCCTTTGGGTATTCCTTCCTCTTGATGATCTGCCCATTTTCCTATTCAGGTGGTTGTCTAGTGGTCATCGATTTGGAGAAGGTGATGGTATGTGTGAATGCTAATCCCGTGTTAATTAGGTAGTTACAGATACATTATTCTAAATGGCAGATTTTTTTAAAAAAAACTTCTTAAATGCAGTGATGTTTTTACAGTTAATTCAGTAAGTGAGTATTTCTTTTGTCTATTTTTTACCTTTTGTATTGTTTGAAGAGAAAATTAATTCCTGGTTCATTCTCTCATATGCATGATTTCTCTTTGTGTGTGTGTATGTGTGTGTGATACATATATACACATGATTTAAGTATATATGTAAATGTATATATGTAAATATATTTATGCATATATAATTACTTTCTATTTTCTGATAAATGTGAGATGACTTTGATTTTCACTTTCCAGTTTTAGTTCTACCTGTATTTCACTTTTGTGTGGTGCGAGGTAGGAAACACATTTTAATTTTCTCATCTATATGACCAATTATCAAGGCACCATACATCTTTCCCCCACTGCTTTCTAATTTCAGCTCTATCATATATCTAAGTTTTCATATAATGCATGGATATGCATCTTTGCTTCATATTTTGTTCCACTTGCCATTTTTCTCTGTCCCTTACTTAAAGTATAATTTGTTATGTATTATGCGTATTAATCTTTTTATCTGGCTAGCACCAAAAATTTGTCCTGAAACACAATTCTCAGGATGGCACTTATTTTTACTATTTCAGAATAGGAGAAAATAGAAAAGTTGGAAAGTATGTGAGTTTCTACTTTCATAAAGATTTGGTAAGGGGAAGGTATATATTGTATGATGGATTCCTCCCTTCTCCATAAAGGAGGTCTCCTCCATGAGATCAGTGAGGACAGAAAAAGAGATGCGAGCTCAAAGTCAAAGAGTGTTGGTCTTGTTTTTGGATATGACATTCTATGTCCTTTGTTATAAAAGGTGCCTTAAATCAGCACTGTCTACATCTTAAAGTATCACCTCAGATAAGGTAATGAATGTGCTCTGTACATAGTTGTGCCAATGCTGGTTTTTATGATCTTCTTACAGATGCCTTCTTGGAAAGTAGAGATGAAAGATACTGCATTTGTTATGTGCACATAGTTGCACCCACAGAGATTCATCACTCTGTATTATTTCTGTCATCTGTTTGTGTGTCTCTCTAACCCTCATGCACTGAGCACTTTGCAGGCAGGACACTGACCATATAGGGGTTCCTGTACTGTTAAAGAAGTAGTAGTCAGTATGACAGGTATCTAGTATACAGTAGTGATAGAAGTAGTGAACTACTCGTAGATGTGGTATACTAGAACCTTATATACCACACTTAAGTTACAGTCATTTACTAGTTTGGATAAAATATTTTGAGAGTCGTGTTCACTGGAGGGGTTTACTGTGAGAGGGAACCTGGGTTCCATCTTCTCTTGCTTCTCAGTTTCTAAAACGATTTAAAATGACCTCCTGATTGGGGGCTTTGAGTTCCTGCCCAGCATCTTCCACAATCTTCAATAATTAATTCTATGACAATATCTTGAAATGGCATAATCCCTTTACTTGGACTCCTTCCATGAACGAACGAATCACTTCCTTGTCCTCATTACTATTCCTTTGTCCTCATTACTATTCATCCATTTGCATATTTGAGTTCTCCATTTTGAATGCCTTTGGATGGACATTAGCAGAGCCCCAACTCTGCCTCATCCACTCTCCCCACAATTCTACCCTTTGGGGAGGGTTCTGCTCTACTTTAAAGTAATGCTATCTTGCACTCTTTTTGATTTACCATTGTTAATAAATTAGAATGAAAATCACTGACTTTTTTTCAGCATGGTCTGCAATGGATATTAACCAAACAAGAGGGGGAAAAAATGAAATGGGAGTTTCCCTCTGGGAATGTGTTCAAAATTGTGTTCTTCATTACAATGTATGTGGGATTGAGTAATGGAAAGTAAGAACACTCCTGCCCCACATGGGCCATTTATATAAAGCAAAGAAACCGAAGCTATATGAGAGTGCATTATATCTTAGTATGTGTCATATGATTATAATGCTGATTAAATAAAGTGTTGATGGAGAGCCACAGTGTGCTTTGAGCAGAATAGGACAGAAAGGAGGCATTATATGCACATTGAAGAAATAAATGTCATAGGAATCACCAACTTTATTTTTGTGCTATTTTGAGAGTTTTTATGTCTATACAGTGCTCTCTCTCTCTTTCTCTTTCCCTCCCTACACACTTATACACACACACATCCATATATGTACATATTTGTAGAACTATTATGTAAAATATAGAGAAATAAAAATATTTGTAGTATTTTTGAGAGGTAAGATAATAAAATTGACATATTTATTAAACCCACAAAAGCCACAATGTCCAAAGTCTTAATAATTGGATGCCTGGAGTGTGCTTTGTCTGAAACACAGTAAAATGCATTCTTTTTTTTTTTCTGAGCCTGCATAATATACTCAGGCACTCGGAAACCATAGAGACTCAGACCATAAAAGTTAGAACGAAGTGTTTCCCTGAATTACACACTGGTGACCTGGGTCGGTTAGCTTGCTGATTCAGCTAATGTTTCTGGAGTCTGTATTCTAGACCAGGTACTGCGCTCAGCACTGAAGATGCAGGGTTGCACAAAAAAGCCAAGTGCTGGTTTGTTGGAGCTAAGAAGCTGGCAGGAGAATTACATACTAAAAAGACAACCCTACCACCAAATAGTAGTGCAGTTTTACAAATGGGCAATGCCTTGAAGGAAGAGCTATGTTGTATAATGACAGACAGTGGCAGGGGAAAGCGAAGTGTCAGTGGGAAGGTGACAGAGATTAGAACTGAAAAGTGAGCATGAGTTCTCCAACAAAGAGTGGCCAGGGGCTGGTCTGGGAAGAAGAGAACAGTGTGAAGACCTAGAAACAGGAAAAGAACTTACTATACTTAAAGAAACCAGAAGAAAACCAGTGAGGCTCACTGAAGGACAGAGAGGCAAGAGATGAGCCTGAGTGGTAGATACATGGGTGTCAGGTAGAAAGGGACATAGGAAATGTTTGGATGTTTTGCAAGTGTCCTATGAAATTACCCGAGTGTCTGATGCAGGGCAGTATCAAGATTGAAGTTAGTGTTTATACTAAGAGGTGTCATTTCTTGAGTGTTTACTAAATATCAAACTTTGGGTTAAAGGTCTTATCTATACTTAGTTCATATTTACAAAAAAAACCTTAGAATCATTTCGTAAATGGTGAAAGCAAACCTGAGAATCTTTGCTCTCTTAGACTAAATCAAGTTGCCACGAATCAGTAGAACTGGAATTAGAACCCAGGTCTCTCTCTCTTTCTCTCTGTCTCTCTCTCTAAGTCTCAGGCTCTTAAGTAGTCCATAACCAACTTGCTAGGGTGTTTAATTAGGCCTCCAGGATGCAGCCTGGGAGGGGGAGAAATCAGGCACTGTCTACTTCTGCCTTGGAATGTTCCAGAACAGGAGCTAGCAATTGTATTAAAGACTAAGTAAGAGATCCCTCCCTGATGCCAGTCACCTTCCAGCTGTGCCATCACTTGCTTTGGTTAACACGAGAAGAGATGAAATGTTAAGGTCCCTCCAGTTAGCATTTATTTGCGTAATGATCCATAATCAGATGGCACCTCTAGGGCTATCCTGAAATGAGTCCCCTTAGCTGCTTCCCAGCTTGCTGGCTTGTTTAGAGCCATTTTTCACAGCCATCACCTCTCCCCCAGTTTAGAAGAAAAATGGGTATTCACACACCCTATGGCTTCGCCTTCAGCAGCAGCCTCTTTTTACATTATCCACTATATGGGGCCGGAGTCTTATAGTAGATAATCCATTCACAATAGAATATAATATACTTGATTGATTTGGTAAATGTTTAAACTATTAACCAGTCTGGTTTATGTTATTTACTCAATTTCTGAATCTAAGTCTTAATCTGTTGACTCTTTTGCCCCTGGTCTTTCTCTTTCCTTAACTCATACATTTCTAAATCCCTGTTCACTCGTCCCCTCCGACCATGATGGCCTTAGAGAAAAGGAGGCAATGGATTGACGTGTAGGCTTTCTGTTCCTCATGCTAACGTTGTCTGAAATGAACGGGGGGATTAGAGATGGACCACCTCTCTTGAACTGTTTTGTGCTGCTATCACAGAATACCTGAGGCTGGCTGATGTAAAATAATTGGAAATATATTCAACACAGTTCTGGAGGCTGGAAGTCAAATGTCAAGGTGACAGCATTATGCTGTGTGGTCCTGTGGCGGAAGAGCAGAAGGACAAAGTGAGGGAGAGAAAGAGAGTGAGAGGGGGCTGAAATGCCCTTTCCTGATGATGCCAATCCCACCAAGAAGGTGGAGACCTTGTGGCTGAAGGTCCCACCTCTTACTACTGCTACAGTGACACTTACATTTTAACACGAGTTTTGCAGCAAACATTCAAACCACGGCACCATTTTCTTTTCATCCGTCTTAGTTGAGTCTGATGTCCATGACCCGGGATGGCGATGAGCCCCTTTGAAATTCCAGGCACCTGCTTTATCAAGTACACGCTTCACCAAGGTTTTTACTCAAAGTAAGAAAGGGGCCTTGAAATTCATAAACCAAACTGATACAATCTGGAGTGTTAAATGGGATGTTATCAAAAATTACTCCCAGATAAAGCTGCTTTCCTGAGAAAAGGAACTGTGGTCTGCCTAAACGTCACTAACATATCAGGATTTGGATTAGCCTGTATTTTCTTTTATCTTTTCTCTCCATCCTTTCCTTTATTTTCATTTCCCTAAACAGTATTTTAAAATTCAGGCCTTAACCCGTACTCATATTATCCACCTGCTTCTGAATTTTTTAAAATAATGTTTATATTTTACTTTTTTCCCAAATAGCTGTCTGGATCCCTACTTTTGAGGGAAATTGACTAAGACTTTTTTGCAACTGGGCTTCTTTCAAAGGGGAGAGCTGGTATGGTCCTAGTTATCTCTGCCTAGGTATAGATATTATTATTAATCACATTATCCAAACATAATTTAGTTCTCTTGCTTAAGGCAAGTTTGCTAGACAGCTCTCACTATTTTTAATTAAAAATATTAAACACCAAACTAGCAAAATATTTCTCAATGTTTCAATCGGTGTGATGTATCTTTCTGGGGAAAAGGCATCCAGATGGTACTATAATTTATTTATTAAACATATAATCACAAAAACGATATTAATTTTACAGGGGCAGGGCACACCTACGTGTTGGAATATACAGGGAATTTGACAAAAGGAACACCCACAACATTATTGTACCCTGTAATTTTGGACTAGGAAAAGAGCAAAAATAAGTGGGGGGAAGTAATATTTCCAAAATGGTATTTTGTCTCAGTATAAACCAATGGAAAAATATTAGAGTTGAAGCGAGAGGCCGGCTAGCCTGATGACCTTACTTTGGCCTATGGCATGGACATTTCACTTCTGTGGACCTCAGGCTTCTTATTTATAAAAGAGATTAAATTTTACTTGCTACATCATTGCCAACATTTTCTAAAATTCTCTTCATTAGTATTATTTGCTACCTCTATAAATGCAGTGTATTTTGAGAATAGGAACATCACTTGCGTCCGGCTCCATCTCCTTGAGGTCGCTCTGAAAAGCCAGCCCACACGGTGACATCACACTATATGACAGATAAACATAGTGACTTGCTCATCATGTGGCCTTAAGTTGTTACATCTTGAACTTTAGTTTCCTCAAAGCATGTGTAATAGTACAATCTTTTTCCACTGTTTCGAAGATTACATAAAATGGTGCAGATGCTTAGTGGATTACTTGGCAACGGTCGTACTTTTTTATTTGTTATTTTTTCTTTTATTGGTGGATTATACTCATACATCTTGATGAGGTTCAGGGTGATAGGGGCATACATGTACACAGAACTCTGTGAGCCCTCCCCCAATTCCCACCCCACTCCCTCTCCCTCCCCACCTTCCTGTGCTCAACACAGTGATCTGTTTTGATAAATTTGTGTATGTGCATCATGTCCATTGAAGTGTTTCCCCCTTTAAGTCTTCCTCCCCTCTCCCATCTCCCTCAGTTAGGTCCCCTCCTTCACTCCACTAAGATTTCTCCTCCTTTGTGTAGAGTCCCTCCTGTGTCCCAATTTCTCCCTAGCTTCCACATATGAGGGAAAACATCCGACCTTTCACTTTTTGTGACTGACTAATCTCACTTAGCATATTTTCCAGTTCCATGCATTTCCCCACAAATGACATAATTTTGTTCTTCTTTATTGTCGAGTAGAATTCCACTGTATGTATATCCCATAACTTTGTAATCCATTCATCTGTTGATGGACATCTCGGCTGGTTTCCTAGTTTGGCAATTATGAATTGTGCAGCTATAAACATAGATATGCATGCATTACTATGGTGGTCTGGTTTTAATTCTTCAGGGTAGATTCCCAGGAGTGGGATAGCTGAGTCATATGGGAGGTTCATTCCCATTCTACTTAGGACCCTTCACACTGTTTTCCAAAGTGGATGCACTAATTTGCAATCCCACCAACAATGTATCAGAGTTCCTACTCTCTACATCCTCCCCAGCATTTAATGAGTGATTGCAATTATTACTACTATCATAATTTTGTTATTTTTTTAATCACTGCTGTCTGTAGTTGGTGGTGCATTAGCATGATATGAAATGAATCCTAGAGTCCTGAATCCCTGATGTTGACTCTAAATCTACATCCTTCCTTTCACAAAGATGGAACCCTCACTGGCCACTGCATGTGCCCCGCTCACTGGTCCACTTCTATGTCTCTACCTGTACACCTCTCCTTACTTTGAGGACATTTGACTTTTTTCTTCCTATCCAGATGCCATCCATCTTCTAAAGATCAGCTCAATCCCACCTCTTCCCATGAAGCCTGTCCCTGCCATGCTAGCCCCACTGCTTGTCTTCTGGGAATTCCTACAAAAAATAGTACCACACCCAATGACCAGATGCCTCATGTTGTTATCAGTGAGTGTAAGAGGAAGAGCTGCCATACCTGGCTCACACACTCAGCTCCCATCCCAGTTGTTTATAATTAGAAAATAAGCTTAGCAGCTTTGGCAAATTATTTAACTTCTCTTATTCTGTTCCCTAATTTTTAAAATGGAAACCACATTATAGAGCTCCAAGGGTTGTTCTGAATAGTAAATGAAATAAGCATATTAAGTATCTAATATACATTACAAGTTTAGTTAACATTAATTTCCTATTGCTTGCTACAGTAATAAAAAAGAAGTGTTGGTTGAGCTAAATATATAGAAATGCCTTTTACCTCCCCAAAAGAGCATGAGTTTTTTAAAACAGAGGTGGTCCATTTAAATTTTCATCACTAAGTATTGCATACATCCTAAGCATTTAGTAAACAATTATTTTAAAACACTTGCCAGTTGCACAAAGTGTGTTGTTTGAATATAGATTCAAAATAGAGCAGTGAGGAATAGTGTGAGGAAAAGTTATTACCCGAAACATATAAAAATAGTGTGAGGTTGATAAGATACTTATATAATATGTTAGACAAAATCAAGTAAAGAGATCTATGTAAAGTAGAAGAGACTTGATAATCAAAATAAATACCAATTAATCCTAATTATTTTTTTGTTTTTAAATTTTTTTAACTTTTTAAAAAAAATTTATTAGTGCATTACAATCATACATCTTGAAGGATTTCAGGGTGGTTGACGTATACATGCATTCATCGGTCAATTAGCCCTCCCCAATTCCCACCCCCCATCTCCCCCTCCTTCCTTCCCATTGTCAGCATAGTAGTTGACTTTGATATCTTTGTATATGTCCATCCTGTGCACCAGTTTGTTTCCCTCTCCTTCCCTCCTGTGTCCCCCAGTTAGTCTGCCTTCTTCTCTCATCTGAGGTTTTCTCTCTTTGTCTGTGGTCCCTCCTGTGCATGGTCGTGGCTCATCCTCCCCTGACCTCAGCACTGGGGTACTCTGGGGCGGGGCCGAGGGGTTACCTGCCCCACATCCCCAGCACCTGGGGAGGGGTTCTCCGGGGTTGGGGGTGGGGCCAAGGGCTCACCTGCCCCGTGTCTCCTGCACCAGGAGGAGGGGTTGTCCAGGGGTGGGGCCGAGGACTCGCCCGCCCCGTGTCCCCAGAGCCAGGGGGAGGGATTTTATGGGGGTGGGGCTGAGGGCTCACCTGCCCCTTGTCCCCAGCCTGGGAGGTCTCCAAGGGTGGGGCTGAGGGCTCGCCTGCCCCGTGTCCCCAGTGCCGGGGGTCTCCGGGGGCGGGGCCAAAGGTTTGTCCGCCCTGCATCCCCAATGCAGGGGGGAGATCTCTGGGGATGCGGCCGGGGGGGTCTGACCTGTCCGTGCTTTCAGTGCTGGGCTGCTGGGGAGGGGACCATGTCTCATCTACCTATGTCCTCAGTTCTGGGGTGTTCCAGGATGGTGTTGGGCTGCTCATGGGGGGCCATGGCTTCCCGGCTTGTTTTCTCAAAGTTGCGCTGCTGTATGGCCACCTCTTCTTTGTCTCTCTCATTGCACTCATTGCAGGAGCAGAGGCTCACCGCCTACCCCTTGAAACCATCGTCGTTGTAGGTGTGGGTCTGGATTGACTTGGGCTTCATCATATTCCAGAGTTGGTCGGTTTCAATGGTGGTCTATAGTCGCTGGTTTCACAAGGATCTGCTGTCTCTTTCCTGTTGGTCTCCAGGAGTTGCGGCGTAGGCGTGGCCCCGCATTCTCTTTGCTGAGCTGCTCCAGGGGACCATGCCATATTTATCCATGTCCTCAGTGCTGTGGTGTTCTGTGCCAGTGCTAGGCTACTCCAGGGGGGCCATGTTTCACCCGCTCTGTTTCTCGGTGTTGGGGTGCCTCTGTGCCTGACTGCCTCGTCTATGTCTCTCCGCGTCCCTTTCTTTGTGGGGGCTGAGGTTTGCGTCCCACCCTTTGCAGTCGCCGCCATTGTAGGTGTGGATTTGGTTCAACTTGGGCTTCATCATGGTCCGATGTCGACTGCTTTCAAAGGTGGGCTATAATCACTAGTTTCACAAGAATCAGCTGTTTCTTTGCTGGAGGATTCTGGGAGCCATGGTGCTGGCGTGGCTCAGCCAAGATGGCGCCTTTGTCTCCACTCTCCGCTTACCAGGAGAAATGCTTTGTGCTCCCTACTGCCCTCTGCTCCTTCCACTGACTCACAATCCATTGCACTTTGGCTCTCATTGTTTTGTTGAGTTTGGCTGTCCTGCTTTTCTTTCTTTTTTTTTTTTTTGCAGTACTAGAGATTGAACCCGGGGGCATTCTATCTCTGAACTACACACACCCAGCCCTATTTTTTATTCTTTATATTGAAACAGGGTCTCACTAAGTTGCGAAGGGCCTCACTAAGGAGCTGAGGCTGGCTATGAACCCGGATCCTCCAGTCTCAGCTTCCCAAATACTGGGATTACAATCATGCACCACCACTCCCAGCCCTGCTTTTCTTGTCAAGAAGCAGTCTTCCTGCCGGCCAAGCTCTGACTCTTGGGAGCGCAGGCAACATGCTGTGACTCACTTTCCCACCATCTTGGTTCTTCCCTGTAAGGCCTCTTTGGCTCTGGCCAGCTCCTGCTCCTTCTGTGCCTACTGGACCCTGAGCTCCGTGGCTGAGAGCACCTCGGCGGCCTTGTTGCCCTGCAACTCCTCCAGGTCCTTGGCCAACATCTCCTTCATCTGCTTCCTGGAGCCGGGACACCTCTTCCGGCAGGAGCACCAGCTGGCCGCAGTCGCCATCTGCTGGAGCCCGGGGTGCCCCAGCACAGGGCCAATCGCCAGGCCCCGCTGCATCTGCACACAGCTCTCAGGCTGCGGGCCGGTGGTCACGTGGGCCCCACCCAAATATGTTTTTTAAAAATGGTTGAAAGACCTCTGGGAGCCAGGGTGTGGGCAGGAGAGGGTGCTGGGGAGTGGTGAGCTGTTTCCGTGCCGGGCTCAGCGGCAGCCGGCTCCCGGAGCTCTGCGGCCACGGCCACGGCCACAGTTGCACCTTCCTCCTCATCCTCCTTGCGGGCTCCGAGCCGGGACGCAGCTACCACCCCAGCCCTGTGGCCCTCCTCCCCGCTCTACTTTTCTTGTTAAGAAGCAGTCTTCCCGCCAGCCGAGTTCCGGAGTGCCCGCAACATGCCGCCTCCCTTTATCTCACTCACCCGTGTTCTGTGGATCTGCTTTGACTTGGATTTCATCATATTCTGATGTCGACTGCTTTCAATCGTGGACTATAATCACTGGTTTCACAAGAATCAGCTGTTTCTTTGCTGGAGGATTCCGGGAGCTGCGGTGCTGGTGCGGCTCAGCCAAGATGGCGCCTTTGTCTCCGCTCTCTGCTTACCAGGTGAAATGCTTTGAGCCCCCTACCACCCTCCGCCCTTTCCACTGCCTCGCATTCTGCTGCACTTTGTCTCCCATAGTTGTGTTGAGTTTTGGCTGCCCTTGTTTTCTTGTCAAGAAGCAGTCTTCCCGCCCGACAAGCTCCAACTCTTGGAGCTCAGGCGAGACATTGCCTCTTGCTATCCCGCCATCTTGATTCCTCTAATCCTATTTAATTATTGAAGGTAGACTGAAAAATTAGCACTGAGTCTCCTCATGGAATTGGATGATTCTTTTAGCTGGTTTTCTGTCTACAAGTTTTCTATTGGTCCTGGTAGAATCTTCAGTTACCATGAAAAAAAAAGTCTTGGCATTTCAAAATCAATGCTTTTTGCCCAAACCTATCTAAGTATAGTGGACAACATCTATCACATCCCTCTGGAGTTGGTCTATCTGCTCAGCTATGAGATGAGTCAGTAGCATTTGAGTGTGCAAAGTTTCAACGAAAGTGGCTCCAGGGATGTGGGCTGAGTTTTCTGAAGTAGCGTTTCTGAACCCTTATGAAAAGGACTCAAGGGGCTGAGTTTTTGTGAAGACAGGTAATCTTCAAGGGAGACAATTTAACTTTCTGCCAGGATACACAAGCAAAATCAGCCATGTCAATCATTTTTGGTCGTGTTGGCTATTTTTGAAATAAGTACTGATGCAATGTCTATAGGATGTGATGTCATTTCCATCCTGGTACTAATCTCAGACTTCTTCCATATGACGATCTTTCCTTAGAGATCTATAAGTATACTTTATTTTTCTTATGCATTTTGACATCTTAAAAGTGGACATTATTCTATATGTGTATTAACATACCTCTTTACATATAGTGTGGCAGGAAGCTAAAGTATCATTGTTTAAAGGGCAATCTTGGTTAATTGGAATCTGCCTTACCCTAACTCATTATTTTTTGTGATTGGATTTTAAGAGTAAAAGCAAGATCTCAAAATGAAGACTGAATTTGACTGTATATTTTTATTTATTTATTTATTTTTTTGTGGTACTGGGGATTGAACCCAGAGGCATTCTACCTTTGAGCTACATCCCCAGCCTGGTGTTACTTCTTATTTTGAAACAGAATCTCTCGCTAGGTTGATGAGAGTCTCACTACTTGCTGAGGCTGTCCTTGAACCTAAGATCCTCCTGTCTCAGCCTCCCAAGTACTAGGATTACAAGCATGCACCACCACACCTGGCTGGGTGTTTATTTTTTAAAAATACCTTTCATTGCATGCCCTGAGATGGGTATGGATTCCGTTTTTCTATTCAACTTCAAAATGTAGAGCTCTATCAGTGAAAATATCAGCCTAAATATCAATGCTCAAAAATGAAGACTCCACAGGCCTATTTTCCTAAGTTGTCAAAGGATGACAAATGACTTTTAATGCCCTTACAAAAATCAAGAAAGTGGACTAACTCCATGTTTCCCATGTGTGACGGGAAGAAGTGTTTTGTGGTCAAGTATGTTTGGGAGACACGGGTTAAAACAAGATTGAGTTTTATTTTGTCTTTAGCAGTTCTCAAGGCTTGAATTCCCTGGCTCATTGGGGACTTCATCTAACCCTAACCAAACATTTCTGGAATATGCTGACTAGGTTTTCTGAGGTGAATTTCCCCTTGAACGGAGCCCTATGGATTCTAACCAGCAAGATGACATCGAATACGTTTCAAATTCATTTTCCCAGAAAATGGTTGGGGATTAAAGAAACTTTAGCACAATCTTCTGGGAAGGGTCCTTGTCTGATGGTCACTGTTACTTTCACTTTATTATTTAGAACTGTGTGATTATATCTTGGAAATAAGATTGGCCAATTAGACCCAGAGTCTAGGAGGGGCTGAGAAATCTTAGAGAAGAAAGTTAAATTATCCAGGCTAGGTTCGATAACTTAAGGGTCAGAATCATTGGATACAGGTGATTTTGAGGGGATAGAGCCCAGAATTTTCCTCTCTCTTTTTTGAACACAGCTCCAAACACTCTTGTTTGGGTTTTATTGCATTAGAAGACTGTGCTATGATACAAGTAACCTCTAAAGTCACAGTTTCACTTGAATTTTTCTATCACGAATAGGTCTTGCATTTGTGGCCTTAAACAGGGACGATTTGTCTTCATGTGGGATTTCAGGGCAACATGTTGGACCAGAAAGAGTCATAGCAGCCCATGTCCTGATTCTGAAGTGTTCTCGTGTGATCTGGAAAAGTGGCAAGTATGTGGCTTCAGGACAAAATTCCAAAGTGCCAATTGAATTTCTGTAGATTTCCTTTATAGTTAATTCTGTGACCCAGAGGCCAGTCATTAATAGAATCAAAGGTAGAATTCTGCACAGACCTGAGGCTCATTAATCTAAGTCACTTTTTTGCTCAGACCTGCCCCTCCCACTCCTTAGAGGGAGAGGGTGACAGGTTTTACTGATCTGATTACAGCTGGCCAAAGGAGTCCTCAGTGGCTAGAGACAGCTCTGGGAACTCTCAACAAAGGAGTGGCAGAATTCTTATGGGTTAATTTATTCAACAGACGTATTGGTAGCTGCTCTTAGTCATGCAGTTTTCTAGGCACTAGAAAAAAATATAGCAGTGAGGAAATCCTTTTGTTTTTTTGGTACCTGGGATTGAACCCAGGGGCATTCTACCTCTGCGCTATACCCCTGGCCCTATTTTTTATACTTTATTTTGAAACCGGGCCTCACTAAGTAGAGAGAGAGAATGAGAGACAGGGAGAGAGAGAGAGAGAGCTGAGGCTGGCCACGAACCCGGATCCTCCGGTCTCCGCCTCCCAAAGTGCTGGGATTACAAGCGTGCGCCACCACGCCTGGCAGGAAATCCTTTAATCTTATGAATTTTGTGTAATAGTTTAAGGAAAGAAATAATAAAGATCTATCTATCATCTATCATCTATCTATCAAGCATGTATCTATCTACCAACCTACCCATCTATACACGTATGCATATATTCATACATATATAGCTGAAATCAACTGATGATTTTGTTTTTTTTTTTTTTTTTGGTTGGTGGTGCTGGGGTTTGAACCCAGGGGCATTCTAACTCCCAACTATATCCCCAGCCAAATTTTATTTTTATTGGAAACAAGGGTTTTCCTAAGTTGCTAAGGGCCTCACTAAGTTGCTGAGGCTGGCCTCGAACTTGCAATCCTTCTGTCTCAGTCTCTCAAGTACTGGGATCACAGGCATGTGCCACCACACCCAGCCATGGATGAGGTTTACAAAGAAAATCCTATCAAGAGAATAAAGTGATTTAATTGGTGATGACATTTAGGGGGAAGGCCTCTACTGATGTAGGGAGGAAGGAAGCCAAGCAGGTACCTGTAACAGTGAATGTAGATGCCTTGAGGTTTGCTCCCTGCACTGAAAGAAATCCAGCAGAGCTGAACTAGAGTGAGCAAGAGAAAGCAAAGAATGCTGAGGTCAAGCCAATAGCTGGGGCCTAGCAGGCTGGGTATTTCAGACCACAGTGAAACTGGTTTTATTGCAGATGAGCCAGGAAGCTACTGGAAGTTCCATGCAGAGGAATGGAGTTTGCCTAATATAACTTACAGTTCCAGGGTTCATATTTTTTTTTCTAAGCACAGATTAGCCAGGTCAAGCTGGGATTATTTCATTCTAAGTCAGAAGTCTTCAGAAAGAACTTTGATTGCTGTGTTCTTGGCCTTCTCACAATTACAAGATGGTTGGGTACCAGCCTGCCAAGCATCACGCGTCAAGTACAAAGGAAGTAAGAAAGGGAGAAGGTCTTCCAACACTTTCCTCTTTTGAATGAGGAAGAAAATCTTTCCCAGAAGCACCTTCATGAAATATCCTACCAGGTCCTCTTGATAAACTCCCAGTCACATGCTTTCCTGGAATCCCTCAGTGGAAGCAGGACGGACTAAACACCACTCATCAAATGAAGCCGAGTCTCTGTCACCTTCATTTGATGCCCCTCCTACCCTCCTGGTATTTGAACAAAATTTGGAATCTCTTAGTAAGGAAGGCATTGAATCGGTGATTGACGGTGTCTGTCACATATCTAAAGAGGGGAGTGTCTCCTGAACAGATGAAGAAAGAGAATGACATGGAGCCCAATACATCCCATAAAAGGAAAGGCTATAAACAAACGGTGCCCATCACTGAAGTCCTTTCCTGCCTCCGTATTTCCCACATGCTGATTCTGTGGCTTTGTATAGTCTTTCTCGGTTTATTAAACATCTCAGAAATCTGCTGCTCTCAAAGTTTATTAATCTTTCCCAGGCCATTTCTCAAATCACTTGCTTTTCAGGGCTTTCCAAAAATGGAAGTGTAAAATGTTTGTTTATTTACTTAACTTCAGGCATTTTGTTATTGGGTCATCCCTTGGCTAATTCTAAATTGGTCTAGCAGATACTCCAAACTCATGCATTCTTCCTTTTTAGGAAATGAGTTATGAAAATAAGAAAACCCATCCTAACCAAAGGGGGAAAAAAAAACATGCTCATCCTACAAATCGATGCAGTAAAAAGAAGAGGGTTTCCCTTTTTTGGTATCATGGATCATTATCTTCAGGGACAACCCAGTCATAAATTCCTTAGGTTGTCTGTGTGTCCAGACAACCTCTTCACCTCTCAAGTTTGGGTTCCTTTGGTTCCTTAGAGTAACCTTTCCCTGCAACCCTTGCAGGCACTTAATGCTGATTCCTTCTTTCTCCAGTCTCTCAACATTTCAGTGAAGAATTTAATAAATCAAAATTGCCACTTGTAAATGCAAAGTAAGATTTAATTAGCTATCTTTCCCTTGGGCACTTTAGTAGCATAGTAAGACCTACATCAAAGGAATGCTTCTCTAAATTGCAAAATTCTAAGTGGCAGGGAGCACCTGAGAATGTGCTGGGACTTGTGGCAAGAGCAGAAACTACTGACTTTGCTGGGCGTGGTGGTGCACACTTGTAATCCCAGTAACTTGGGAGGCTGAGACAGGAGGATCACAGATTCACGGCCGGCCTCAGCTACTTAGTGAGGCCCTCCACAACTTAGTGAGACTCTGTTTCAAAATAAAGAATAAAAAATAGGGCTGGGCGTGTAGTTCAGAGGCAGAATGCCCCCGAGTTCAATCCTCAGTACTGAAAAAAAACATAAACAAACACTACTGACTTTACAGCGGGCATCTTTTCATCTGTTTATTTGTGGGGCTGGCCAGATTCTGCCATCTGCCTTGGTTTGCTATATTGACTCTCATTTTGAGAAACTAAAAGACAAAACATGCATTTATTTAAAATATATATTAACTATTAAATCATTTGTAATATTAAATAAGACAGAATTGTAAAATGGAAAAAATAATGAAATGAAAACTGGAAGATCAGGGTTCTAAGTCAAATTCTTTCTCTGGTAAACTCTAAGGCTTGGAGATCATCACTCTGCATCTCTGAATACCTTTCCTCATTCTCAAACGAGCAAGGGAGTCTGATAATCTCAAATGTCCTTGTGGTTCTTCTGATTCCTTAACTTGTGCTTGTTGGCTAACCAGCATTGTAAAAGAGGGGAGGAAGAAAGAAAGAAGGAAGAAAGGAAGGAAGGAAGGAAGGAAGGAAGGAAGGAAGGAAGGAAGACAAAAAGAAAGAAAGAAGAAAGAAAGAAAGAAAGAAAAGAAAGAAAGAAAGAAAGAAAGAAAGAAAGAAAGAAAGAAAGAGAAGAAGAAAGAAGAAGGAGCCGGGCGTGGTGGTACACACTTATAATCCCAGTACTTGGGAGGCTGAGACAGGAGGATCGCTGGTTCGCGGCCAGCGTCAGCTGCTTGGTGAGGCCCTCTGCAGCTTAGTGAGACCCTGTTTCAAAATAAAGAATGGAAAATAGGACTGGGGGTGTAGCTCGGAGATAGAATGCCCCTGGGTTCAATCCCCAGTACCAAAAAAAAAAAAAAAAAAAAAAAATTAAAAGAAAAGAAAGAAAGGGAAAGAAAACTTATTCTAAGTTGTTGAGAAATTTGCAAACTTATTGGAAAGACACAACGAAAGAACATTTAAAAACTGTGAAATCAAAAACAAATTGTATGATATCAACAAAAACTGCTATAATAACACATTATCAAAGAATCAATGTAGAGGAAGTAGGGGTGATGTTGGCAAGGATATAGGGAAAGGAAAAATGATACAGGATGAACAAAAGGTGTCCCACCAGAGAGGAGGCAGATGGGCATCCAATGTGTGCAGATTAGGTGCAGAGCTGAGAATGAGCAGGAACTGGGCTGCAGGTTTGAAAAGGGACATTCACAGGGTATAGTATCGAGATAGGGCAGAGATAAATTAGGATACATTTGAAAAGTCCTGATTATTAACCTCCTCATATGTAAGGGACCATACATTTTATCATATTAACTGGAATACTCGTAAGAGAAAGAGGAGGAGGAATCATTAATAATTCATTTGGAACAACAGGCATATGTCATATGACCTCATGCAAGCTGGGACCACCCCAGGTAAACTGGGACTTTTATGCACTTGCTTACAAGGAATGCACTTCTTTTCTGTGTACGTGTGGAAACAAATGAATAATAAAGGCAGAAATTGCAGCCTTTCCTTGGTGGCGGAGGTGGGGACTGCTGGGATAGGGTTGGCTCTAAGTTTCAGTTCTCCCTGTCAGCTCCCTACAGACACAAACATATGATACGGCATTTGCTATTGAGCAGACATTTCCTGTGCGGGATTGCTAATTATGCCTGAGGGAACAGAAGACCTCCCTGAGAGCAGAAACGTGATGCCAGTGTGGCAAATGCCTGTGCTAGGCCTACGCACAGACAAGAATGACGGAAGAAAGCAAGGCCTGTAAACAAATCCTAAAAATCACCTTAGAGTACACAAGGACACAGCCAGATGGATCTCTGAGGTCCCATTTCCTTGACATCTGTGTGCGCAGATCCTTCCTCTGACATTAGCTCTGGGTGCAAGATGTACAGTGATTCCCAGGGACGCTGATGCTTTAAGCGCCGATGCCATCCTCGGCAGCTTCTGTGGCCGGACTGATGCTGATGGTTCTTCTCTTCTGCCCACAACTCTGCTCCGCAACTCAGCCAGTCAGATGCCCCAGAATTTGCAGCACCTGGACATACCAGGCCTGTCCTCATGGAAATTCTCATTCTGCAAGGAAGAAACAGGATCATAAGTGTGGTCCTATGAAGATAAAGTTCAGAGCACCATAGCAACATCAGATTTGATGATGTCCTCTTAGCATACCAGATAAACTAGCCGGCATATTTAACAGTTGTTAATACTACAAGCATTAAAGTAGTCGCCCCTCATTGAGAGCCTATAACAAAAGCATGGAGCACAAGTCACATTTCTATACAAGCATCTTGAGTCCTGCAAACTGCTGCATTGTGAGTAGTATCATTGCCATCTCACAGATGCAAAATGCGTAGCTCTGAAAGAAAGTTAGTGTGACACCCGCAGCACTGGTAGGTAGCAGAGCTTAGAGTCACACTTGCATCTGCTTGGCTCCAAAGCCCTCATGCTTCTTGTTGTATCCTGTTTCATTTTCCTGAGCCTCAAATCTCTTTGTGTGTGAAGCCAGAGAGTGACGATCTGTCTCATGAGTGTGCAGTGAGAATTGTCTGCCGTGGTATATGAGGAAACACCTGGTGCAGGGCTGTCTGCAAAATTAGGGTAGACTTCTTTGATGTCTACATCCCATGACCAAACTACACTCAAGGCATGGCCCTTCATACCATTCATGCCTTTACCATCCTTTCAATCAGAGCTCTGATCATGTTCTACAACTTACCTCTTTCTTTTCTTTTCTTGGCTCAATTCCCAACAATAACAGTAATAATACCATGGATGATGTTAATTGAGCATTATGTTCTATATACTTTATAGGTATAATCTAGTTTAATCTAGGCAACATGTGTGATTGACACTTTATCCAGATTTTAGAAATGGGAAAAGTAGGACATAGGGCAGAGAGGGATTAGGATGTAGAATTGTCCAAGACCCTGTGGCAGATGAATACCAAAGCCAGATTGCAACCCACAGTGATCTGCTCCAGGTTCCACACTCTTCATAACTGTGGTCCTCACTAGCTCCCACTGTCGTTCAACTGAGATGACTCACAATCTCACAGCATCCTTGAGTTTGAAATCATAGGCAATTTAAATAGATGGAGGTGACAGAAGAAAGAAAGTAAGGCTCACTCTCTGCTAATACAACAGTTACCTACACAGCCCTGGTCTGCAGTTATAGAAGTCATCATCAATGAAAACGAGCTTTGGGGAATTTGCAAGGTGAGGCCAGTATTAAATGTCTCAGAGCACAGAGAAAGATCCCATCAAAAGAGCATGAAAAGAATGTCCATGTGTGTAAATGTAACATACAGGAAATTAACAGGGACCACCTTGGGAAAAGTGGGGTGGTTCAATGCAGGTTGACAGTGATCTGAACTGAGCACAGGGGAAGACCTGGAGCCAGCCCTCTGTGGCCTTGGGTTGCTCATTTGCAAATTCAGCTGAGTAGGAACTGAGAATATTAAAAATAACTGCATCTGTACTGAACATGTACAGACTTTTTTCTTGTCATTATTCCCCAAAAAAGTAGTTACGTAGCATTTGCATTTTATCAGGTATTATAAGTAGTCTAAAAATGACATGTTCAGGGGTTTGGAGGCGCCTAGCATGCAGGAAGCCCTGGGATCCAGCCCCAACATGGAAAAAAAAAAGAGATAAATAACATCAGAACTTAATCTTCCTATGGAACTGTAACTTAGTACCCATTGACCAATCTTTCCCATCTCCCTCCCTATTCTTCTTAGCCCCTGGTAACTACTCTTCAACTCTCAAATTCTATGAAATTAACTTTTTGTTGTTGCACTGAGGATTGAACTCAGGATCATTCTGTCTATACCCCCAGCCCATTTTTATTTTGAAGCAGGGTCTCTTTGAGTTGCTGTGGGTCTAGCTAAGTTGCTGAGGCTGCAGTCAACTTTCTAAAATCCCACATATGAGTGACAATTGTGCAATGTTTGTCTTTCTAGGCCTTTCAGTTAATACAGTGTCCTTCAGGTGCATCCATGTTGTGGCAGATGACAGCTTTTATGGCTAAAGAGTATTCCACTGTGTGTATGCACGTGTGTGTGTATCACACTTTCTTTAGGCCTTCATTTACTGATGGACATTTAGGTTAATTCCATAGCCTGTTTGCTTCCAACTTCACATGGTTTTCTCTTTCATGTTTATCTAGACTCTGCCTCTCTTTTCTCTTATAAGGATATTAGTCCTTGGATTAAGATTCACCCTAAATCTGAGATGAACTGAGCTCCTTAACTTGATTTCATTTGCCAAGATTCTATTTCCAAATAAGATCACGTTCATAAGTACTGAGAGTACTTATGAATGGGCTTGGGCATACCTTTTGTGGGACACTATACAACCAACTATTGTATGTTTTTTTTCTTCTAGACTTTAAGAGACATAGAGTATTTATAATCTACCATTATAAAGCAGAACTATCCAAAAGAACTTTTCATGATCATACAAATATTTCATATCTTCATAGTCTAATTTGGTATCCATTAGCCAGGTTGTAACTATTAGGTACTTGAAATACAGCTACTGCAACTGAAAAACTGAATTTTTCTAGTTAGGTCATTTTAAAATAATTTAGGTTTAGATGGTTACATGTGTCTGGGAGCTATTGCCTTGGATAGAGTAGTTCCATAGGGAAAAATTGGCAGACACCAATCGTATTAATTCAATGGAGTGAGCGTTATGAGAGCAGATGCATGGGGCAAATCGGAATTGAGTATAGAGTCAGCGATACAAGAGAGGAGCATGGGCAGCTTGCAAGGGGCTGCCAGATACCAAACAGCATGTGTGAAGGCACAGAGAAGAGGGGATGTCACACAGTCAAGAGCTTGGGGTCCCGGGAAGAAGCGAGGCTGCAAAGATAGATTGCACATAACTCAATTGCTATGTTGGAGGATTTGAATGTTGCCCATGGATGTGAAACAGGGTGTGTGAAATTGTCATCCTCATCTTTAGCCTCTCCTGGAGCTGAATAGAGGGTGCATTGGAACAGGGAGAGCCAGGAACAAGCCTTCCTCTTCCTGTTCTCCTTAGGAATCTATACCATGTGTGCAGCAAGTGCTACCGTTACCCAGTTTTGAGAAACGAGGAGACTGTGGTGAGTCTATGTAAGAGAATCACGTGAGGGGTTTATTTCTGTGTGTGCATTCTAGTTAGTAAAGGCATTGCATTCTATAGAACATTAAAGCCTTAAAAAACTCCTTGCTAATGTAGACAGTCTAGGTATTACATAAAATAAAAAAGCAAAAAGGAATAAAAAGCCCCTCTTCTTCATGGAAGTTCACCTTCTATCCAAAGTCGCTCTGAGATGGCAAAGCTGTCCATCTCTCGGTTGAAGACCCTTTGGATTGGGTGACAGCAGTGATTCATCTCCTGGTTCCTGGCTAATGCATTAGCATTCAGGGTAATTTCTGCCATCAGACAGGCTCTGCCATGCACCATGACGGTTTCTGCTCTGTAATTGTAGGGATCCTCATTAATCTAAAAGAATATTATGACATTGTGAGCTTACAGGAGAGACAATTCATGACTGACACAATAAAGGCTTAAATTATGCTGCTTTTGATGACGAGATCTACAAAGCCACATTTTTTTTAACTTCTTGCAAAATTAGGATTTAGCAGCTGTTAAGAAAATTCCTCATATAATGAAAGTGGATGGTGTTCAGACACAGCCAATTGCAGCCCTACCTTGAGGAAACCTTTTATTTCAGGAGGGGGATTAAAATTTCAAAGCTGTTTTCTGGTGGCATTTTTATTGATAAACCTGAATTTAAAGCAAAGTCTTAAAAAATGCATGAGACACACACAGAGGCAGAACACACCATGTTAGAGCTGCTGCCTGGAGTCTGAAAGCTCACAGCATTTTACAGACTGCCCTGGACAGTCTCCAAGACGTGTTTTGACATATGTTGAATTTTTTAATACTCAACTCTCCTTGGTGAGAAAGAATGGACTCTTGGAGTTAGATTTTCCCTTTCTTCTTAAATAGGTAAGGACTGTTGACTTATTTTTCTAGTGGTGTGTGCAAAAGAAGGGTGCAACTTTTAAATCTAGATGAAGCAGATAGCAGATAGTAGATAGGTCTCTCTACCATCTTCCCTTTGTGTATAAGCTGTCCCATTTGGTTCTCACTGATGCCTTGCTCCATGTACAAACCTTACAAATTTAGACTTGCTCTATTTTTACCCATGAGAACATTAAAGCCTAGAAAGGTCAGACGTCAGATTCTTGGTGGCAATCTATGGGGGAATAACTTTGTTTTTCTTTTTTTTTCTTTTTCTAACTCAGTCCTTTTTCTACCATACAGTGCTGAAAATAGATAAATCAATATTTACTTAGCATCTATTCAGTGTCTATCTATCATGGCTATAGACCTGAATTCGACACCAGGAAGTTGACGATCCTTTTTGGAAAACTAAGCTAGCACAATGAACTTGTCATGAGTGTTGGTAATCATAGTAATGCTTCACAGGTGTGATCTCATTTAATTGCAACAGCAATTCGGGGTGGGGAGTACAATTATTAGCTGCATTTTACAGAGGAGGACACAAATACAAATATATTATATAATTTGACAAAAGTCACACAACTTGTCACATGATGGTGTCGGGATTCAAAGCCAGGCCATTGGATGGCAGAGCCCAGTTACTTAACCTGTACCGTCTCCTGACAGCTGGTGTAATGTCAGGATGGGGACATGGGTAATGAGTCCACACTGTGATTTGAAAAATGACATAGTTGCATAGGACTTAAGCAGAGACTTCATGGTAGAAAGGATTTAGAGAGGCAGCAGCTAAGAGGAGAATATTCTGCATTGGGAGAATAGAATGATGCTTTGAGCGATATGGTATTTCAGGGGGAAGAGACGTATAGAGGCTAGTCCTATACAACAGACTTCAGGCAAGGCAAATAAGCTAATTATCAATGCATTGATCATTGGAAACAGTACCCTGCCAGACACACCTATGCATTTCTGCTCAGAGATGTACTGTTCTGTTCAAATTCTCTCATTACCTACCAAGTCAAGTGGAATTTGTTTCAAATTAAGGACAGGTAGTAAGTTGGGTCGATGTTGGTCCTCTCTCTCTCTCTCTCTCTCTCTCTCTCTCTCTCTCTCTCCCAGAGAGACATATGGAAACAAGGGCTGTGTCTCTTATGTGTGTGGCTGAGGTGACCTCACCAGATGGGCACACTTGCTCAGGATGAAGGAAAGACATTTTCTTGAGTTCCACATATCCCGAGGACTGACAGAGGAAGCCTCTAATTGACAGGGCTTCTCCAAGAATAGGTGCCCTTTGGCCATTCCAGAAGCATTCCGTTCTCTAGAGAGAAGCTCAGAAACGTTCTCTCTCACTAGTGAATAGGTTTTGTGCTGACAGCTCCTGATGCCAGTGGGGACCTATTAAATTAGTCTCCATCCAAGTCTGCATATTTCAAAACACAGGAAAGGTGGACGCTGCAGAGAAGCATGCTCAGAAACCCTAGCAGCCTAGCCAGTGCTGCATGGCGTTCTCAGGTCCTGCCTCGCTGCTGCGACTTCTTTTCCAAAGTAATCAGTTTCACTGAAATCTGTATGCTCTCTCCTGGGCCTGCTTAAAATTTATATCACTATTCCAAAAAAAAAAAAATGGGGGATGAGAGTTTTTTGCATGCTGTAAGGCTTAAGAGCTACCCTATATTCTGCATACAGAGACTTTTAAAATAAAGCCTAAACATAGCAACTTAACTTTTTATGACAATGACCATGCTCCTTGTATTAAACAATGTATAAAAATGCAATGAGGAAAACAATAAATTACCCCTGAATTTCTAAAAGTAGCCACTGCTCACACCTGATTCTAGAAAGAGAGCTTTGCTACCTGAATAGATGGGTGGGTAGAGAAATACCGATAACCTTATACAAACAAATGATACTACATATGGTTTTAAAGTGAAAAAAAGCTGTATATTTCAGCTCACTTGTGTTTAACCAAAGAAAAAAGAAGTTAAAGTAAAAGGGCTGAAATCTCCAAATTCCAGATATATTTTCATTTTGCCATAAGAGATACTGTTTCTATGAAGTCTTCCTAAAGTTAAAAGATTTCAATCCCTTTGGAAAAATATCCAGGAGTGATATAACTAGATCATATGGTGGCTCCATTCCCAGTCTTCTGAGGAATCTCCACATTAGTCTCCACCAACAATGTATAAGAGTTCCTATTTTTCCACATCCTCGCCATCATTTATTATTGTATGTATTTTTTGATGATTGCCATTCTGATTGGGGTTAGATGAAATCTCACTGTAGTTTTGATTTTCATCTTTCTGATTGCTAATGATATTGAACATTTTTTTGTATACTTATTGGCCATTTGTATTTCTTACTTTGTGAAGTGTCTGTTTAATTCACCTGCCCATTTTTTATTGCATTATTTGGGGTTTTTTTGCTTGTTTTTTTTTTGCATTATTTGGTTTTTTAAGAGTTCTTGGTATATACTATATCAGAGGAATATCTTGAAAAGATCTTCTCCCATTTTGTTGGATCTCTCTTAAGATTCTTGATGGCTTCCTTTGCTGCATAGAGGATTTTTTATTTAATGGCACCCCACTTATTAATTCTTATTCATGCATATCTATGTTTATATCAGCACAATTTACAATAGCCAAATAATGGAATCAGTCTAGGTGTCCATCAACAGATGAATGGGTTATAAAATTATGGGAAATACACACAATGGAATTTACTTAGCCATAAAGAAGAACAAAATTATGTCATTTGCAGAAAAATGGATGAAACTAGAAAATATTATGCTGGGATCAGCCAGTCACAAACAATGAAGGCTAATATGTAATCCCTCATAGTGGAAGCTAGGGAGAAATTGGGATACAAAAGAGACTCCAGACAGAAGAAACCCTAGTGGAGTGATGGAGGTGGGTCTAAGGGAGGGAGGCAGGTGGGGAGATCTGGCGAAGGAAACACTTCAATTGACATGATGTACATATATAAAATTATCAGTGCCAATCTCAATATCGTGTATGGGGAAGGGGAGGGAGTGTGTGTGGGGGGTGAGCTCACCAAGTACTGTGTGCATATATGTCTCTATCACTTTGAACTTCATCATGATGTATAATTACAATGTACCAATAAAAATTAAAAATAATAGAGTTAAAAGATCACACACACAAAAATAAGAAATTTGGTGGGAAGAGGGGAGAGCAGAATGGGGATAAGTGGGAACCACACTAAGAGATGCTGTGTGCAAACATGAATGTACAAATTTGAATCTCATTGTGGTGTATAATTATATTGCACCAATAAAACTCTGAAAAATAAGACATTAAAATCATGTTATTTTTAACTGCATCTTTCAAGTTCAATTAATAGAAATCAAAGAGTATTAAAGGATGGAGATATCAGTACTCTTATACATAATATTTTTTAAACGATTTCTCTTTTTTAACTTTTTATGTTCATTTATTGGTGCATTGTAATTATACATTTTGATATATGTCAGGGTATGAACATCATACATGCACACATTGCACATTTAGCCCTCCCTCCAATCCCACCCTATTCCCTCCCCCTTCCCTCCCTTTCATGCTCCGGATAGTGATTGAGTCTTATAGGTTTGTGTATGTACATCATGTGCTA
>PVJS01027924.1:0-25887 GCA_004027185.1 Glis glis
TCTCTGTCTCTCTCTCTCTCTCTCTACCTAGTGAGGCCCTCCGCAACTTCGTGAGACCCGGTTTCAAAATAAAGCATAAAAAAATAGGGCCGGGGGTATAGCGCGGAGGTAGAACGCCCCTGGGTTCAATCCCCGGTACCGCAAAAAAAAAAAAAAAGAAAATATCTTATATAGTTAAATCTTGAACAATTGTATGTTTTCATTAGTCCATCAATGGGCAAATCATTATTCATTGACAAAGAACTGTGAGTACTGACCATGAATTCTCTGCCTCTCCATTTAGTATGAACTTTATACTCTAAGAGACTCCTGTTTTGATTGTTGTTGTTGTTGTTGTTTTTTGTTTGTTTTTTAGTATTGACTGGTCTTTGTTTTCTAGAAAGATAATTTATAGTTCATTTTCAGATAACTATACATATGGTATTTGTATTTTAATTAAAAAGACTGTTGTTATGTCTGATTATTATAAGCAGAAATTCATTATAAGGACACTTCCAATTTTCTTAAAATGTTCCCTTTATTTTTTTCCAGGGTTCTTAAATTGAAAGAGCCAGTTAAATTATGTGCTTTGGGGAGTTAATTTTTGGCACCATATGTCTCTAAAAATGATTTGATTTTATCTAAAGCATGTTTGCAATGATATTTATGTTTTGTAATGCACAGAGACAATTTAAGTAATTTTTTAAAGAAAAATACAGTATTGTATTATTATTTCAACATAATACATACAATATGTGTATAAGCTTACAAAAATTCCTGGTCATTTAATTTAATGTATTTTTAATATTTGAGCTCTATAGTTGTCTTTTGAAGCTAGTAAATTCAAATTCTCATGTAAATGTTTTATGTACATTAATCTATAATTTTATATGAAATAAGTTATAAAGTTATTACCCAATGACTATTAATTGTGTATGGGAGGGGGTGGAAAGATATATCAAAAATTTTAGACAATTTATTAAGCATCTAGAAATAGTAATTATTTCCTTATTGATGTAAACTTATTTAATATTTTGGACATTTCTTATAGGTAAGACCACATTTAGTAGGTACATAACAAAAGTCTTGTATAAAAGAAGTCATGTTTATTTGTTAGCAGATGGTCAAATGTAATGGGATACTCTTTTAAAAAAACAGATCATAATAAATTCTCTAAAAGTAAATAACCTCAAGCCACAAAATATAGATGATGCCTTTTTGCAGAATTTCAGCTTAATTGGGGCTTTCTTATTTTTTAATTAAAAAATTAAACATGAAGTAGGTTAGGGGTTTGTGTAAATTATAAATAAGTAAATAAATGTATGATAAATTTATTGTACCTTTGTCAGCTTGGTAAATCTGAACATTTGCCAAGTTTGCTTTTCATATTTAAACCAGTATAGACACCATTAACACCCTCTGATGCTTTCTAGAATTATTCCCCTTCTTCTTTCTCAGTTAGCCACTAGGCTTTCAGTGTCTCTTGCTTCATTTTTGTTTTAATAGCAACTTATGTAGTAATCAAGTTAAAATATAATGTATTATTTTTCAGCTTTTTTAATTTCTATAAATGTTATAGTATACATACCACTTGGAATTTTAGTGTAGTCATTTTAAGTGCTAGGGTTTGGGGTATAAACACACCACAATGTATTTTTCATTACCCCAGAGATAGACAATTAAACTGTTTCTAAATTTTCACTATTGAAAGCAATGCTGTATATTAGCATTATATCTGTCCTTTAGAATATATTGTAAAGACTCTCCCATAATAGTCTCTCTTTGACTTCAGCACACATTAGAATCACCTAGAGCTTTTGTTAAAACACTGATTGTTGGCCCTCAGAAGTTTCTGATTTAGTAGGTCTGAGTGACTGTGTTTCTGACAAGTTCTGAGGCAATACTGATCCTCATGGTCTGGGAGCCCTAGTCAGAGAACTGCTGATCTAGCTAGAGGATGCAGCTTCAAGTATAATTGCTGGATCAAAAAGAAAGCACATCTTCAACCTCAATACTAACTGGAAAATTGCACTCCAAAATCTTTGTGTCAAACTATATGCTAATTTGAACAGCATATGAGTTCAACTTCTTCTATATCATTTTATCAATATTTCTGATGGACAGATTTTTAAAATTATTTGCCTATTTGATAATTATAAAGTGCATTTGTTTATATTCTACGATCTATATTGAACATGTTTTCAAATGTTTATAAAACAATAGATTTCCCTTGCCATAAATTGCCTATTTGCATCCTACGTCCATTATTCTGGTGTTTAATTTGTATTTTTTCTTATTGATTTGTAGGGCTCTTTATGTGTCCACACTTTTTTGTTGTTAAAATCTTCTTTAAATCTATGGTTTGTTTCTCTGTTCAAATGTAACTATTTTTTAATTTTCAATATGATTGAATTTGTCGATTCTTTCCATTAGAATCGGTGGGGGGGTACTGAGGATAGAAACCAGTAGTTCTCTCCCACTGAGGTACATCCCCAGCCCTTTTTAATTTTTTTTTAATTTTGAACCAGGGTTTTACTAAGTTACCATGGGCTGTCTTAGAACCTGAAATCCTCCTGTCTCAGCCTCTCAAGTTAGAATTATTTTAACATTTTGTTTAAAATCCTTCTTTCCTCAAAATCATAAAATTACTTTGTCTTCCAAAATCAGGCAAGATTGGGCGCATTCAGGATGATCTTTCCAAAGGGGTTGAAACCAGAAACCTACAGTAATATATGCATACTCATATTCATAGCAACACAATTCACAATAGCCAAATTATGGAACCAACCTAGGTGTCCATCAACAGATGAATGGATTACAAAATTATGGGAAATACACACAATGGAATTCTACTCAGCAATAAAGAACAAAATTATGTAGTTTGCAGGAAAATGCAAGGACCTGGAAAACATTATGCTAAGTGAGATTAGCCAATCACAGAAAGTGAAGGGGCATATGTTTTCTCTAATATGGGCAAGCTAGGGAGTAATTGGGATACAAGAGGGACTACAGATAATGGAGGAGAAACCTCAGTGGGGCCAGGGAGGTGGGCTAAGGGACGGGAAGGGGAAAGAGTGAGGTTCATTAATGGAATTACTATCATCAGCTATAGTACATATGTGAATATACAAATGTCAATCTCAGTACTCTCTATTGGGAAGGGGAGAAATGGGGAGGCCGGGGGGGGGCCACCAGGTGCTGTGTGCATGTATGTCACTGTCAACATGATTTACATTATGATGTGAGACTATAATGCACCAATAAAAACACATTAAAAATAAAAAAAAAATTAAATAAAATTACTTTGTCATTTTAAAAATTAACTTTCCTCATTTTAGTCTATATCGCTTTTATTTTTGGTATATTATTTAATCTATATTGCTTTTATTTATTGCGTATATATTATAAGCTAAGGATTTAATTTAATTTAATTTTGCATAGAAATAATTACACCATCCTTTTGATACTCATTAGTAAAGTTATCTCTGTTGTACATCAAATGTCTGTATTTTATATACATGTGTCTTTTACTCAACTCTCTTTTGTAATCAAACACTGTTTATTTTTAATGCTGATATTACTCTTAGTTCCTATAGCTTTAAGAATTTTATATATCACATAGCAAATCTTTTGAGCTTCTTCTCCTATTTCACAATTATCTTGGCTATTCCCAGCCTTTTGTTCTTCCATGTGAATTTTAGAACAACTTCCATGAAACTTGATGAGACTGTAGACTACATTTTGGAAAGTTGACATGTCCATGACACTTTCCTCTCATGTGAACATATTATACCTCTCCATTTATTTAGTCCTTACTTTATATAGTTCACATATTTTCACAACTTTCTCTGTGAAATCCTGCACACTTTAAAATATATTTAAACCTAACTGCCTAACATTTTATTTTGTGGATATGAAGGTGAATTTTTCCTCTTATAATTCAAAATTGGCTACACTGACTTATAAAAATTTTATTTTTTAAAATGCTAATCATATAAGCAGAAAAGTTTCTATACTCTCACTACCTCCAGTTGTTGGTTTATAGTTGAATTTTCTATACAGACATTCATTCAGAATGAATATATATATATATTCATATATATGTATATATAATATCTTATTTTCTTACTGCTTTGACCAGGATTTGCATTAAAATTTTGAATAGCAGTAATTGATTCCTAATAACTTACTTTATTTTCTCTGACATTCTCAGGAATGCTTCTAAAGCATCTCTATTTAGTAAATATTTGATGGAAGTTTTTGGTTTATACTATTTATCAGGCTGAACTTTATCAGTTCAATTTGATTAAGTTTTAAGAAATATTTATCAAATGATCACTATCTGCAAATATCTTACAATTGGGATATAATTATAACCATTTTCTAAAGTAGTTGTGTCATGGCCAACTATTAAATCAACCCTCCTTTCAGACCTCTTCAATATTTTTATATATTACTTTTGATCATCTTATTGTCTTTGGTGTGTGTGCATGCATGTGACATTTATTGGATGCTGATTCTTCTCTCTTAAAGAATGCCTTCAACTCTTCCAATTCCTGGTTCTTCTTTTTCCAGAGGACTATTAACTACAGATGTCCCCTCCCCAAACTCAGTATTTGGAGATAAAGTACTCATTTTTAGTTCATCATTAAAGAACTTCTCTACTTACGTGACTTCCATTAACACTCATATATGGATGGATGGAAGGCTTTTGTGGCTGCCCCAGGCTAGAATGAATACTATTGAATAAAAACAGATTCAGTGCATATAGTTGCTATTACTCATGGAAAACATTACCATTTGGTTTGCTTTATTTCTACAGGTCAAAGGGCTCCTACTTGTAAAAATTTTCTTCACTTTCAAGGATTCCTCTAAATCTCATCTTCCTCTCATGTGCCTTTTCTTGTATCTGTGATTGCTATAATATTAATTTATTATTTCTTTTTAACAGACAGATCTATATTCAGGGAGTAGTACTAAGTATCCTAGGGTCTTGTGGGGCAAAGAGGGTCTTCTGAGAGCTCTACTAGGTCCAAATAACCACAGCCTTGAAATAGAAAGAACACTCCAGAAAATTAAAGTACAATAAGTGACTATTCACTGAGCTATCTGATTCTACTAACAAGACTGAAAGAGCTCATCCCACAGCTGTCCTCTTCAAATCCATTATTTCTGGCTTATTACTGTGAACATTCATTGTCTTGATAGTCTATTATCCAATTTTCTGAATATGATCAGTTTCTACTTGTTTTTGTCTGGAAAATTCCAGATTACAATAATCTAGTAGAGTAAGGTCTGACTAGACAATAATTTAGAAACATAGCATATGTAGGTAAGGTTTTGTCATGCATTTCTTACTAATATCGGATAGGGTAAACAAGTATTCCTTTTGCATTACAACTTACTTTCTAGTCTGCTCTGTGACCAGGATCTATGGATCCCCTGAGTGCTTCTAAAAGTCTTTATAGCTACCCTTAATCTAGAAGTAACTGCTGAAATCAGGGGGAGAAAAAGGAAAGCCACTGGACTCTAATTGATATGGTATCATGATTAAGAATATGACCTTTAAGCCAGGCGTGGAGGCTCACGCTTGTAATCCCAGTACTTGGGAGGCTGAGACGGGAGGATCTGGGTTCGTGACTAGCCTCAGCTACTTAGGGAGGCCTTCCGCAACTTAGTGAGACCCTGTTTCAAAATAAAGAATAAAAATTAGGGCTGGGGGTGTAGCTTGGAGGTAGAATGCCCCTGGGTTTAATCCCCAGTTCCGCAAAAAAAAAAATATATATACATATATATATATATAACCTTTCAGTTAGGCAGACATAGACCTAAAGCAAGTTAGCCGCTTTATAATACAGATTTCTCAGCTCTAAACTGAGGTAAAAAGAAAAAAACAGCAGTATGTTTTAAAATGTGTTTCTAGGTATAATTTTCAGGGATAAGATACCCTATAGGCAAAGATGGTTTCCTGATAACCTTAATTCATAACTGAGTAAAATCTCTATTCTCATCCCATCCTTGGCCTTTTAATAAACAAAATCCCCCAAGCTTTCAGGTCACAATTTAATATAGAACTAAGTGTGAAGTTACAAATTTTTCAACATGTATATGTTGTGAAATTATTCTCAAGAACATCTATCATGATTGTTTTTCTTCTGTTATTGATGTTTAATCACCACTCACTGACAATTTCTTTAGCCTTGCCCACGGTTTCAGGCTGAATTTATAACTTAAGTAGAGGTCTGTTATGCACCTGACTGTTAGAGCAAATTTAATAAAATTTATTTATTTATTTATTCATTTATTTATTTATTCATTTATTATTTTTGGTACTGAGGGTTGAACTCAGGGACATCCTACCTCTGAGCTACACTCCCAGCCCTATTTTTTTTTTTAATTTTGAAATAAGGTCTCACTAAGTTGCTGTGGCTGGCCTTGAAATTGTGATCCTCCTGTCTCAGCATCCCAAGTACTGGGATTACATGTGTGAACCACCACCCCCGGCTCTAATAAATGTTATTTAAACCATCGATGCATGTATTAGGCAATAGAGTCAAGGCTAATTCCCACATGTCATTCCCTGGACCCCACACCCTTCTCCTGCCCCTCCACAACAAGTAAAGTTTTAATATAACCCTTCATGTATTTGTGAACTCCCTAATGAGCCAAATTTTCCAAATGTTATAATGAATATACCAAGATACAGCATATCTCCCTCATTGACTATCTGATTTGGCTTATATTACAAAAAAGAAAATAAAAACCTTGACAGAATTACTTTTAAAAATAACTCAATAAAACTGTAATTTTGGTGAGAAAGAAAATGAAATTTCATACCCAATTGAGGTACTTAATTTTATATAATATGAATATTCATAGACTCATAAAGTTTTAGAACTTGAAAAACAAACAAGCAAAGCAATGCTAATCTTTAATGACCTAAATTATCTGAAATGCCCATAAACTTATCTGGATAATGGAGTTCAGCATTTAAGTAAGCTGAAATATCTATGTTTTTCAAAGGTATTTTTGTCCTAAGTTAACCAATAAGAGAGGCTTCATTTTTCTGTGAACTGAACATAAATGCATATGTGTTGGTTATAACAATACAAAATGAGGACAATGATAAAAAAAATTCACATGCAACACCAGATATTTAAAACACTTGATTCTAAATAAACTGTTTTATTGAAATGTACATACAGGAGATTTCTCAGATCTATACATTGACTGTTGAAATTTTCAAAGAATCCCACATGGGTGACTCAGATAAAAAAAAATACACCTTAAAAATAGGCATGGTCTTAATATGCCTTTACTCTGGTGTGAAGAGTTATTTTATATAAAATTTTGTTTGGTAAAAAATGTCTTATATGAATTCTGTTAGTTTTTCCATTCTGTAACGTATGCTAAGCAGTCATCCACATTACCCAAACCAAAGGGTTTTCAAATGACATATTGCAAGGTTTGGGGTTTTTTAAATTGGTTTTAAGGTTAATTTTATTAAGTTTATTCCTTTGAAAATAATCTTACTGGCATAATTTTATATTTTGTGGCTGTGCAAACTACTGAGGAGCAAAAGTGGATTGTTTTGATAAAACTTCCACTGTTTCTTGTTCATTTTCAGCTTAAACCTCCAAGTGATACAGCAGATCACATACTCTAATTCTTTCTTTCTCTGCACAGATCCAGCCTTAAATGTGCCACTTCTAAACATGCATCCACTGTGGACTTCAATGCAGTGAGATGTTTCATGTCACATGGTCAGAGGGAGGTAGATTAATAGGGAGTTCTAGCTGGAAATTTCTTCCCTGTTATTGTTCTCCTCTGCAGTTGATGGCTAAGTTAATTCTCTTTAGTTTTGTCATGCTCTATAGCACACATCGCCAAGCAATGGTGAGATCGAGGAGGAAAAAGAAAAAAAGAAGCCACGGTGTCCATCAGACTCTCAAAGTTGCATTTCAAAACTTTGGCTTGACCTGATGTGCCATTCAAAAAAAGCATCCAAAGATTATTTTTTAAAGAAAGGTTCAATATGTCCTGAGGCTATCGGTTTTGAGTTAAACTGGGTGAAGTAGAAATATTTTACTCATCAGCTTTGCAGTCACAGAGTTTGCCTCAGCTAGAACAAAACTGCTGAGGCATTTAGAGAAAATTAACCCCCCATCCTGGCGGCCAGATGTGACTGGTTTCTGATGAATGCACATGAGTGGGCTGAAAAATCAAGAGACTGTGAAATTCCTGTCAGGTCTGTACAGTGCAGGATGGGCCATTGACTGCTTTCTATATTTCCCTCCATCATTCTTCTTGAACACTGCCATTAATTTCCTCCCGTACCCTGACTTGTGTTTTTCCCCTCCCTCTTGCCTTTAGCTCTGTCAGCTGCAGAGAAAGCTCCACAAGCAGTGGCAAGAGTACTTCAAACTGGTGGTCCTCTTCAGCCAGATGCGGCTGGCCAAGTTCCAGACAGACTCTCAGGAGAGTATTCAGAAAATATTAGCTGTGCAGGTAGGTGATTGCAGGGAAGTAGGGAAGAGCGTTCTGATCTAGATTGAAAAGCAAATGATGGGTAGTGTGATGAAGCATTGAAACCATATCCCATCAGAGTTTTATAAATTTTTAACCTCTTTAATAAACTGGGATTGCATGAAAGATGAATTCAGTAAGTCAGCACACACGCCATGCATACTTTGGGGGGAAAGGGAGATTCAACTTATTTCTCACAAACCTCAGAACAGATTTTTATAAATGCATTTGTGCAAATGTATTTCTTGCAAATCCTCAGGTTTTGCAGATGTTCTTTGGCTATTTGAAAGAGGCCGAAAGCAGTCACTTTGCTACACTGTTGTGCAAAGCCTGCTTAAGGGAAAGGACCCTTTTGTGTTTATTTTATTTAACCACTGTCTTAACTCCTTTTGTTTTGAAAGAGGCTTGTTCTCCCAAGCAGATTGGGTTTGAGAAATAAGCTCCTTGGGACAGGACTGTAACTGTGGTTCTAGAAGTATGTGACATTTTGATACCTGTGTTTGTCTGTCTAAAATTATTTAGTGGATCAGTTGTCTTTAAGACTCTGAAATATTTTTTTGAAACCACAGAAGACTATTATTAGAATATCACTTAAATAGTTTCCAATTAATATTTTAACACTTCAGATGTTACAAGATGTGTTAAACATGACCCCCGAAAGGGAAGCATGCACCACTCTGTTCTATTAAAAACAAAAAATAAAATACCTGTTCAATGAAAAGCAAAAACAATGACTCATGCTTTTTAAAACAATTTTCAGTAACTTACTACATAGTGATAATGCTAAACCCAACCAATTTTTTTAACTTTTTCATTACACATGCACTTCATGGTGCTTTTACTATAAATCAAGAAAAATATTTTGCAAAACATTTCCAAAGCTACTAACCTATTTTGATTTTCATTTTCACTACTATTTTCTTCTGAGGATTGTGTGTGTGTGCTGTATGTATCTGTGTATGCTTTATATATGGGTTCTATTGATAATGAATTATAACAAAAACATTTAAAGTAATAGAAAAAATTAAAGAAACGTTTTGAAAAGGCACTGTTTAACACAAGTAGTATATTGGAAATATATGTACAAACTTGAGTGCGAGAAATTGCATTAGTTTGGAACTCAGGGACTCGTGTCTTACTTAAAAAGTCTTTTAACATATAGTGCATTAAAAATTATAAGGTGAGCCAGGCATGGTGGTACATGCCTATAATCCAAGTACTTTGGAGGCCGAGACAGGAGGATCACAGATTTAAGAACAGTTTCAGCAAGTAGCAAGGATCTCAGCAATCTAATGAGACACTGTTTCAAAACAAAAAATAAAATAGGGCTGGAGGGTGTAGCTCAGAGGTAGAATCACCCTGGGTTCAATCCCCAGTACTACATACATACACACAAAATTATGGGGTAGCCATGACCTGTGATTCCCTTTTAAATATACAAAGGTTATCTGCATGTTGTAATCAGTGTTAGAATTTTCCATATTTCTTCCCAAATGTAAATGTTCCTGAAAAATCTTACAAATGAAATCTTACAAATCTTATAATTCACCATGAATTATGATGTATTTTTCAAATATTGAAAATGCCATTTGAATATCTGTAAGACCAGTTCTTAAGCTATAACCTTCAATTATATCTATTCTAATTTTTATCAGAAATTTACCAACATATTCTATACCAAACGACTTTAAATTTCTTGCCTGTATGGCTGTTACCTACAGTAGAAATGAAGGGATTCGCTAGGCTTGGCAGGAGAGTCTACCTGGCATCTAGAGCAAACTTGGATTGTATTTAAGGAACTTGAGGAGCACAAATCAGTGGTTTTTGCTTATCTACAAAAGATTCCTTCAATTTAGAACATTTCAATTTTAGCCTTTACTAAAAATGTGAAAATATCATTTTCAGGATCATGCCACAAAACAGTGGAAATATGCAATCCTCTGGGGAAAAAAAAAAGTCAAATCTGAAACTTTCAGCATGGTACACACCCACCTCCATGACCCAGGAGCTGCTAAGCTCCCCAGCTCGTATCCTGTACGTCAGGTCTGCACTCTGCTTCAGCCACTTCAAAATTCTTACTCACCTTTGACACTTGCAATTTAACCCCTTCTCTCCTATGCTTATGCTGTTCCTTTGTAGCGCCCTTTTATGCCTTGCCTGGTATAGAACACCTGACTCAGTCTAACCACCTACTTTACAAAGTCTTCCCTGAGTCCTCCACCCACCTGCCTCTGACAGATAAATGAACTTCTGCCTTCCTTGACCTCTCTCTGTGCCCTATGCATACTGCCACACCACGGCCACATTTCCAGCCCTTCAGGGCCTTATACCATCATTGACATCCTTTTGCTTCTCCCTTAGTTGTTTTTAGGGTGGATAATAGCAAGATGACTAAGGGGATTTGATGGAACTACGGGTCTATCTTGTTTTCACTTGTACCCATTTATTTAAGGGAAACATGGTACAGTGATTTAATATGCTTGCAGTTAGTCTATGGGTATTAGTGTATACAATTTGATTCAACCTAGCTAAACATTGCTTAGCAGACCAGATGCTACTGCTCTCCAGTTTTCTATGATTTAGCCTCAGAATTCCTTTAAGTGTCAATGTTGGGGAGTCAGAATAATGATTATTTTTTGGTGCTGGGGATTGAGTCAAGAGGCATTCTATCTCTGAGCTACACCCCCAGTCCTATTTGATTTTTTTTATTTTAGTAGTTATTATTTAATTTTTTCTATCATTATTTCCCTTCTTTGATTTCATCTTATTTAACCTTGTGATGTCCAATACCTTTCTGACACCTTATTTGGGAAAAAAGACTGAGCACTAACAAATCATTCAAATGAGAGCATTTGATGTACTTACAGCACGTTAGTGTGATCTTAATTAAGTCTAAATAAGCAAGTCGTCTTGTCTGGAAGGAGATAAGTCCCATCATACTTTTTTCTTAAGTTGGGTACATCTGCAGGATTTTATACAATTTGAAAAGCATAACTTAAGGACTATATTGATACTCTAGAGAGAAGCAATATAAGAAAGATCAGGGAAAGGGAGAAATATAAAAATTTTGGAATGGGATTCTAAACCATAAAAGAAAAATGGTTTTGAAAAGACAAACATATGAAGGACTGCAAGTGAAGGTTTGTGTGTATATTGTTGAGCTCTGGAAGCCAACACTGGAACAAAGAATGAAAGGCAGCTTTGGGCTAAATAGGAAAAAAATTTCTATTGAGTATTTCTGTCCAAGCATGGACTGCTGGTGCTCAACCAGAATGTAGATGAACACAGTCCAGGTGTGATAGGGAAGAAATTGCAGTGGTTGAGGGGAGCCAGTGGTCTGGGTCAACCCAGGGGCATCTTCTTAGATCTGTGCTCCTCCCAGAATGTTCCCAGGACCTCTTTCCACACACATTAGTGTGTCTATGCCTCCTCATCTAGTAGTATGTGGACCTTCTCAACTCAAAAATCATGTCTCACTAGAACCAACTACATTTCTTGAAACATGATAAGTACAAAATTTTATTGAGTTAATAAATTAATTTAATAAGATCAAATGTGATAAAATCAAAAGGTTCTTTCCAGCTGTAGCTTCCTGAAATTTTATATGTTAGTTAACAAAATATTTTGCTCCTTGCTTTGCCAGGAATTCTAATGGCACAAAAGTAACATGTCCAGTTATTTAACCATTTAACACACACACATACACACACACACACACACACACACACACACACACACACACAAATACATATATGGATAGCCAAGTTTCCTATATCTGGAAGGGAACTGTGCAAATAAAGGGAAACCAGAAAAAACACAGGACAAAAATCCCAAATCATTTAGCAATGTGATGTAAATAAAAAAAATATCTCTGAGTCTTCATGATCACTTTGAAGCCAAAAGAAATCATTAAAAATATGTATTTTGGACTTTTAAAATATATACACACAGAGATATTATGCTTGAGGAATAATATTAAATTGCTAAATATTACTGATAGATACAAGATAATAATAGAAAGGATACTTAAATAAAGTTGTAATAATTGAAGAATGCCTACTAAAAGTCCAAAAATGGGATTTTTCACTCCTAAAGTACCAAAGTAAAAAAAGTAACTTAAAAATTGAATAATTCAAAACTCAGGAAGGAAGAAGGAAGAACAATGAAATGTACAAAGTAAGGGTGTCATTTCAAACTCTTGGGATTCAAGAAACTCCAAATAGGTGCACAACACCTCCAGCCATATAATGTAATGAAAGAAATGCTTGGTTGACTTCAATTCTTTTGATTCCTGCCTCAGTTTTTAAGGTATGCATAAGCACATAAACAAAAAGAAGAATTAAATGAATGTCCTTAGTTAAAACACTCAAATAAATGAGCTACATTTTAGCCAAATATTTTCCTTTAGAGGTAAATCAGCATTCCACTCTCATTCAAAGCTATTATAACTAAGAAATAAATGCCTGTTGCCAAAAGTCATTTCAGAGTCAGAAAATAGTGTCTGAAATGGAGGGAAGCTCATTTCTTCTATACCCCTACCTTTAGGACTTATTATCTCATTATCCTTTGATGGCGAAATTATGCCTCTAGAATTTCTTTTTGATTGATATAAGGGGATGTAAAATATGTAGTTTCATAACATATTGAAGCCCTGAATTCACACTGTACTTATTGAATATCAATATAATACATACAATACATATCATGGTCTTTGACCTGAAGCAATTTACAGCTAAGTTAAAGAATATCAATAAATTTCAAGACATCTTTCTTGGGTGTCCACTATGTGGAAGGCATTTTGTTACATACTGGTGTTCCAAAAATGGAAGATCTGTAATCTCTGTCTTCAAAAAAACATGTAATCTCACAGAGGAGGCAGACACAATATACTGTGTAAGTAGAAATGAGGGCAAGAAGAACACTTTGCTCCACCTGAGAGCGGAAGGACAGTTTCCTGATGGGAATAACTCCTGAACTACATCTTGAGAGTTGAGAGAACATCAACAAAGGCAGAATCGGGCAACAGCACAGTGTACAGGTGAAACGACAAGCAATTTGATATTAGTAGAGCATGAAAATGCAAGACAGGGAGTATCTGAGATGAAAGGAAGAGACAGATTTAAAAAATACTAGGAAATAATTAGTTACGTGGTTAAGTGTTACCAAGTACAAACAATAAACTTTATGTTTGGCTAGGAAGCAAGCAGAGAGACCTCTGCAGGCCTGAATTTTGGAGAACATCATTGTAAAAGAGATGAGACTTGAAAAGACTTCCAGGAATGAGTGCCTGAGTATAAATGGAGGACAAGGAACAGTGTGGGGGGAAGGTATAGGGGCAGTTTAAAGCAGAGAAGTCTGAGGGACTTAGACAGAAGATTCCAGGGATATAGAACAGACATTCTTTAATTTTTTAAATTAAGCATCTATCCAGAAACAAGTGAGAAATAAGAGATAAAGTTTTCAACAAGGCCACAAATATCAGGCTGATTAATTTAGATTTGACATTACAGGAGTACACTAAATATTCATTAAATAATTATTGGCCAAGTGCTAAAAATTAGCAGGTACCTCTTAGGTATTTCTTTTCATAGTTTTAGTATAAATTAATTCATCATCTACCAGTGGGGGAAATACACTTAATCCATAAAATGTTTTAAAATAATATAGTCATTTTGATGAAAAATATGCATTATAGATCCAATCAACTCAAAGAACCCTCCAAAAGATACATATAAAATTAATACCCAGTTAAATTATAGTCATCTCCTGAAAGTCAAACATAAGCAGATAATCTTAAAAGCAGCTGGAGGAAAGAAAATTAAAAATTAACATTTTATCAGAAACAAAGAATGTCAGAAGACTGAAGAGCATTTCTAAAGTGCTGAAAGAAAACCAAAAACAATCACTTCAAAAGCCTATGTGAAAGCTATGGAGAAACCGGGACAAGGGAGGAGAACCCTTAGTGGAGTGAAGGAGGGACCCTAACAGAGGAAGACAGGAGGGGAGAGGAAGACTTGAAGAGGGAAACACCTCAGTGAACTTGATGTACATACACAAACTTATCAAAGCCAATCACTGTGTTGGGCTTGGGAACTTGGGGAGGAGAGGGAGTGGGGTGGGAGCTGGGGGAGGGCTCAGCCAGTGCTGTGTGCATGTATGCCTCTACCACCCTGAACTTCATCAAGCTGTATGATTACAATGCATCAATAAAAAAAAAATTTAAATCCTTTATCCAGCAAAAATATCTTTATAAAATGAAGGCAGATAAACTGGGAGCGGTGGCATGTAACTGTAACTGTAACCCTAGTTCTTGAGAGGCTGAGACAGGAGGATCAGAGGTTCAAGTCCAGTCTTAGCAACTTGGTAAGACCCTGCTTCAAAATGAAAAATAAAATACAGCTGGGGTGTAGCTCAGACGTAGAATGCCCCTGGGTTTAAATCCCAGTACAAAAAAACATTAAGGCAGATGATACCAAGAGAAAAATGACAACATAAAGAAACTTGAAGAGCATCAGAGATGACAAATGTATGGGTGATTTTTATCTTCAATTTATTGAAGAGAATTCAATTTAAATACAAAAATTATAACATAGTTGTATAGTATTTATAACATATATAAATGTAAAATAAATGAGAGCTATAACATAATAGATGGGAGGACTAATAGAATTATTCTGTTGCATGTATTAAATTTAATATAAAATGTTATGATATTGACCCTAAGGAAACGAAGTAAAGGAGGCAAATTGTAATCCCTACCTTAAAAATCAAGAGATACAGCAAAAAGCCAATAAAAGAATTAACTTGGAATAGTAAAAAATATTTGATTAACCTAGAAGGCAGAAAGGGAAAACAGAAATAAACCAAAAAATAGAACAAATTGGGGGGGGTAAAAAAATCAATGACCCCAAATCCAACCATACCACGAATTATATTAAATATAAATAGACTAAGAATGCCAATTTAAAAAGCAGATATAGTCACATTAGATAGCATCCAAGACTCAATTACTCAATTTTCTAGTGCCTATAAGTGATATACATTAAAAGTAAAGTGACTGGTAGGTTGAAAGTAAAATGATAGAAACAGAAATACCGTGCAACACCAAGCATAATGCAGTTGGTAAAGGGCTATTACTATCAAATAAATGAAACTTCACAACTAGAAATATCATCAGGAATAGGGAGGGTCATTCCATAAAAAGAAAGAATCAATTCATCAACCACTTCTAACAATCCTGTATGTACATCTAATAAGAAAGTTTCAAAAGATATAAAGCAAACAGTGAGAAAACTTAAGAAGACATAAGAAGGAAACTGAGAGTTTGAGATTTTAATACTCCCTTCTTAGGAGTGGGTAAATCATGAAGACAAAAAAATCAGTAAAAACATGCGAGATTTGAATAACACCATCAACCAAGTTGTCCTAACTGACATTTGGAGAACATTCCATCCAAAGATGGCTGAATATGCATTATTAAAAAGTACATATAGAATATTTCCATCTAAGCTGGGCGTGGTGGTGCACACTTGTAATCCCAGTACTTTGGGAGGCGGAGACCGGGGGATCCGGGTTCGCAGCCAGCCTCAGCTGTCTCTATCTCTCTCTCTCCCTCTCTTTCTCTCTACTTAGTGAGGCCCTCCGCAACTTTGTGAGACCCGGTTTCAAAATAAAGTATAAAAATAGGGCCGGGGGTGTAGCGCGGAGGTAGAACACCCCTGGGTTCAATCCCCGGTACCACAAAAAAAAAAAGAATATTTCCATCTAGAACATGTGCTGTGCCACAAAACAAGTCTTCATAAGTTTATGATTTTTGAAATATTAAAGAATTATTTACTGACCACAATGGAATGATTAAAAGTGAATAAAAGATATTTGAAAAATCCCCCAAATATTGGGAAATTAAATCAGTTTAATTAAAAATCAAGTATAAGGGAAATTAGGAAATAGTTTGAACAGAATTAATAAAGTTCATGCAAGATTAACCCTGTATGATAAAAGTGGCAGTTCAGGGGCATGCAGCAGAGTGTTTTCCTTCGGGTAGATTTTGAAGGCATGCATGGGTGCAGCATAGAGCTCAGTAGAGAAGAGAACAAATGGGGTCAGAGGATCAGCACAAGATCTCCAGCAGGCCCGACTTAGGGAGGTATACTCCATTGCTTCATGAGCTGCTACTTTAGCAGTTAGCGTGGTCAAGAACTTGGGAGAGCACCTAGGAATATCCTGATAAAGAAGTTGAATAAATGAATAAATGGAATTGTTTTTGACAGTTAATATAACCAAGTCTCCTTCATTCTTTTTATTTGTTGACTTTATTGCCACTCCTATTTCCTATTGCACCTCAAAGTAACTTCACTCTCTTCCTAACCCTTCATTGCCCAATTCTTGGGTTTTGTTCACCACTTGCAGTATTGCTCTTATGATTCTTTCTTCTATCAAAATATCTGGAGCGAGACGTGGCGGCTCACACCTATAATTCCACTACTAGGGAGACAGGAGGATCATGGAAGTTCAGCCTTGGCAACTTGGTGAGGCCCTCAGCAACTTAGCAAGACCCTATTTCAAAATAAAAAAATAAAATAGGGCTGGGGGTATAGCTCAGAGGTAGAGTGCCCCTGGGTTCAATATGTATGTATCTGGAATATTCTGTTTGACAACATCCATGAGTCCCTATTTTCCTTCATTTGAAAACACAAACAAAAAGAACCTTAATTCAAATGTTGATATCTAAGATGAAAATATATTCATTTTACAGATATATCAATATGATGTTGCTTTAGGAGGTTAATAAAACACTTATCAATACTAAATTCCATGAATTAAATTCTCTACTCCCTTTATTTTGTTACATTTCATTTAAAACCAAAATTTATTCCTTCTTATATTTTATTCTATTTATTTACTTATGGGGGGTACTGAAGACTAAACTCTGGGGCATGTTACCTCTGAGCTACATCCCCATACCTTTTTATTTTGAAACAGGTTCTTGCTAAGTTTCCAAGGGCCTTGCTAAGTTGCTGAGGCTGGCCTTGAACCTGAAATCCTCCTATTTCAGTCTTCCAAGTATTGGGATTACAGGAATGTGCCACAGTGCCTGCCTCTTTATTTTATTTTAAAACAAAATAAATTTATTTCTGATTTTTTTCTTAGAAATAATGAATTTCATATGTTCTATATTTAATTTTATTGCTTAAGTTTATGATTTTTTTCTTAAACTTAACCAAAAAAAACCCAGCATTTCAATTTTTTTTAATTCACTTATGCCAGCAGTACATTTTTCAAGTGGAGGAGCCATGTCAATGGTGTTGGGGAGATGAGTTTTTCAAAGATGAAACTTTAAGTTTGAAAATTAGTGACTAGTGGAGCATGTCTGGTAGGTATTTTTCATACAACTTAGCATCATCACTATATAATGATGCAGCTTTGATGTTAGATTAATCCAGACACATGATTTTTCATTCAAAAGGATCAAGATTGTAAAACAATGAGCACCATTAAAACAAGAGGGAAATAATAGGATAAAATTTAAAACAAAATTTTTAAAAACAGGAAATTTGAAGTGACCTTATTCACAACTGGTGCCAACTCTGTCAGATCACAGGCAAAGAGAAAATTGGGAAGAGAAACTATAAGGAGGGCTCAGTAAAACAATGTGGAAATGGTATTTTACAAAGTTAAGATAAACAGATCTCAACATTTTTTTAATTTCATATGAAATGTGCACCACAAGTATGATACACTATATACCTTACCTCAATCCACAGGATGGAAGAAGATTCACCTTGGATTTTCATTCTTCTCAAGAATTTACACATAATATCATCAGGGGATAATTACCTAACATAACAAAACCTTGACCTAAAATGTCTTCTCATTCTTTCTCCCTGCATATTTTACAAACTAATTCTTGTGATCTCCCTAAAATGAGCCTGAGTCCAGCAAATATATAAAATAAATTTAACATGTGCTTACATTTATACCATGTTATTAATCTCACATTTACATTTATAGCAGACTTCAGTTTTGTAAATATCTGCTTTGCTAATGGTAACGACATTCTCTGATTAAAGAAGACAGCCTGTTATCCCATTTGGGAGCTTGGATAACTTAGCTGGAGAGAGAAGAGGCACTTGTCCAAAGACTCATGATCAGCAAGTGATGAAACTTTGAATTAACACCTTCTCAACTATGATTTCTTTTTTTAATGTGCTTTTATTGGTGCATTATAATCTCACATCATAATGTAAATCATGTTAACAGTGACATACCTGCACACAGCACTTGGTGGCCCCTGTCTCCCCATTTCCCCACTTCCCAATACAGAGTACTGAGATTGACAGTATATTCACATATGTACACATAGCTGATGGTAATAATTCCATTAATGAACCTCACTCTTCTCCCTCCCCTCCCCTTAGACCACCTCCCTGGCTACACTGCAGTTTCTCCTCCATTGTCTGGAGTCCCTCTGGTATCCCAATTACTCCCTAGCTTGCCCATATTAGAGAAAGCATATGACCCTTCACTTTCTGTGACTGGCTGATCTCACTTAACATAATGTTCTCCAGGTCCTTCAATTTTCGTGCAAATGGCATAATTTTATTCTTCTTTATTGCTGAGTAGAATTCCATTGTGTGTATTTCCCATAATTTTGTAATCCATTCATCTGTTGATGGACACCTAGGTGGGTTCCATAATTTGTCCACTGTGAATTGTGCTGCTATGAACATGGGTATGCATATATTACTGTAGGTCTCTGGTTTCAACCCCTTTGGAAAGATACCCAGGAGGGGTATAGCTGGATCATATGGTGGATCCATTCCAAGTTTTCCAAGGAATCTCCACACTGATCTCCATAGTGGCTGAACTAGTTTGCAAACCTACCAACAGTTTAGAAGAGTTCCTATTTCTCCACATCCTCGCCAACATTTATTGTTATTTGACTTCATGATTATTGCCATTCTGATTGGGGTTAGATGGGATCTCAGTATAGTTTTGATTTGTATCTCCCTGATTGCTAATGATATTGAGCTTTTTTTTTCATGTATCTATTGGCCATTTGTATCTCTTCTTTTGTGAAGTGTCTATTCAATTCAGTTGCCCATTTCTTGATTGGATTATTATTTTTTAGTGTAAAGCCTTTTAAGTTCTTTGTATATTCTAGATATTAGTCCTCTATCAGAGGAATAGATAGCAAAGATCTTCTCCCATTTTATAGGCTTTCTCTTTAGACTCTTGATGGTTAGACCAGAGACTGTGAAGTTACTCGAGGATGGGATAGGTTCAACATTCCAACATATAGGCACAGGTAGAAACTTCCTCAACAACAAAAAAAAAAGCTCAGGAAATTTAAAACAAGAATTAATAAGTGGGATGGCATTAAAGTTTCTGCACATCAAAGTCAACTATGATTTCTACTTCTGATCCCTCTTAATTAAAAATTAGCCTGTGGCCTCTTCAGATTGAGTGCCTGTTTGAGTCACTCTATCCTAAATCAATTCTGAGAAAGAGGAAGATCATGGCCTCACACAATTTGGGTCTCAAGTTGGGACAGTTAAGTCATGAAATAGTGAAGAACACAGTTCCTACATTACAGAATTCTCTGTAAATTACCTCTGTTCTTTACCTGAACACAAACCTGCTTCAAATACTGCCTCCAGGCCCAGACTTTGTCAAACACCTATCATTCTATAGTACCCACATTCCATATCACATGTTTGAAGATAACTTCTTTTCCAAAACAAAAGTACTCCAGTGTCCCTCTATATTTGTTGTTACCTGAATTAATTATGATATTTCAATATAGCTCCAGTAAATGTGTTGATAGACACATCATAGCTTAGAAATGCATCTATTGGAATGCTAACCATGGCTGCAAAGCAGATTATCTTATTTAAAGACACTGGTTTTAAAATTTAGACATTTAATTTAATTATCTTTTCCCAGAAGTATATAAGGAAATCAGAAACCTAGTGTGAATAACATTATCTTCCCAGAAATGAAAACTTGCAAGAGCATTTTTTTTGCCACAAACTCAATAATTTTAGTATAATCACTAACTATGTTTTTGTTTTACAGAACCAGTATGATTTGGAAAAAGAATAAAATTGCTTTTAAAGTACAAAAATAATTATGAACCACTTGAAACGTAATGTCTGTGTTTTATTTCTCATCAGAATTCATTAGTGTGTAACATCAATAATTTAGCCCATCATTTGCCAACACTGACTTGGCTCAGTAGTTCAATCATGTAACCCTGTAAACTCACTTTCCATTAAAATGAATGTTGCTGACAAAGGATAACTAAAGAGATACTTCATTTATTAACTAAAGAGGTACTTCATTTATCAACATTTTTAAATTAGGAGTTTGGGGCCACAGAAGCTTAGCTGCATGATTTATTTGAAGGATCTTTATATTAGACCTAAGGACTTGTTCCAAATCATACGATGCTACCCACAAAGATAATCGCATTTCATTTGTCTAACACGTGTGACTCAGGGCTCTCTCTTTGGAGGCAGGCATAGCCACCTGCAGAGAATCAAATGACCGATCCCAGTGAAAACTTGACTGCTTAGTGTAAAATTAGGAAACATGCAGCTTTCTGCTCTATCTCAATTTACTTTTTCTGTCGGGCCTATTTCTTGCAAAACCTACAATATAATATCTAATATGCAAATATCCTAATGTTAAAATTTATTTGGGGTACTAAAGAAAAAGGCTAAAATTAGCTAGTGATGAGTGCAAAGCTCCCCAATATTCACAAATTGTACTTTGGTACAATTATCTCTCCATTTCCATGAAAGACTGGTTCAAAGACACCACCCCATGGGATACCAAGATCCATGATGCTCAAGTTCTTTGTATAAAAAAGCATAGCGTGTGCATATAACCTATCTACATTCTCCCACATACTTTAAATCATCTCTAGACTTCTTATAATACTCGATACAATGTGAATGCTAAGTAAATGGTTGTTCTACTGCATTTTTCAGGGAATAGTGACCAGGAAAAAAAGTCTGTACATTTTCAGTAGAGATGCAGTTTTTTTCTCGGATATTTCTGATTCGTGGTTGATTGAATCCATGAATGTGGAAGCTGTGGAAAAAGAGAACTGACTGTACATTCAAATTCCTTGTTGCTTTTCCCTGACCTACACTTTTCCAGATTTGAAAGCCTGTAGATGTTACTTCGTTTTGAACAAGACTGTTTCATTATTAGAGTCGACCCTACACCCTGCTGCTATCTTGATATCACACCATTCACCATTTTGGATGCAAAAAGCAAATAAACAGACAAACAAATAAAAACATCTGCAGTGCAGTAAGCAAAGCATGAAAACAAAATGCCTGGTATATGTCAAAATTTTCATCTCATAGACCTTTAAACATGATTCCTAGCAAATACTGCATGACTGCACGATCCTATCCTTCCCTGCTTTTTTTGGTAATAAATTAAAGGCATGTTTCTTATTAAAACCCTTTTTTGTACAACAAGGAGAATCTCAGCATTTAGCCTCTAGAGTTGCCAGTTGGCATCTTTCCCTGTTTTGGATCAAAAAGTTCTCAGCCAACTGATTCATTGAAAAGTCAAAATCCAGGGCTGAGGTTGGATTATAAAATGTTATCTTTACTGTATCAAGACTGCTTCTTTTTCTTATCTCGTCTCTCTCCTTTTAACTCTCCTTCCCTCTTTAGAAATATACTTATCCTGAAAGATTCTAAATATGAATGATCCTACACAAAAGTTTTCTCAGGCCCCTGTTATCTTTCTCTTGCCTTATAAAAGTTTGGTTAGAGAGAAAAACTCTCCCAAATATTTTGAATGAAGAGTTATTCATTTTGTGTGCCTTGTTAGTCTATTCTCCAAGGTTTTCTTGGGAGGAAATAGAAGAGGCTGCACATTATCAATACACATAGCATGTGAGGTAGGTAGTGAGCTCCAGAGACATTGTGTTTGCTCAGCTTCTACATCACTTTATGTTTTCAATTTGTGTTTATTTTAATTTGGTGGTCACAAAAAAAAAAAACCTGGGGAAAAAATTTTGTTGGACCATGTTAAAGATAAATTAACTCCCAGAGGGGGCAAATGAACCCTCCCCTGTGACATGGCTCAGATGTGATTAAGATTTAAATTTCAGGCCTTCTGAGTCCCTATCCACACTGTGCCACAGGAACATGCTGCTGCAGGCAGTTAAGCCTGGTGGTTGGGGCTGGACTTATCATGGACGACCATGAAAGACAGAAAAAGGGGCAAATACTGGATGCAGCTTGTCTCAGACAGCATTCTCACTGCTGTACTCCAAAATAACTGACCACACAACTTAGAGCAAGGAAGATTTATTTGCTCACAGGTTTGGAGATTCCAGGTTCAGTCCATGTGAGGCCAGGGTCTGTGGGGCTCAGGACATGGTGGCAGGAAGCAGAGTGATGGAGAGAGACAAGCTCTACTCTCACATCATGGAGGGTGGAAGCAAGACAGCCAGCAAGCAAAGGCATTTAAAGAGAAAAGCACAGTCCCCAAGGCCACACCCCAGGGACCCACCTCTTCTAGCCAAGCCCCACCTGCCTACATGTATCTATTGATGAGGATAGAACCCTCATGACTTAAATTCTTCAACTCTGAACATTAAAACATGAGCTCTTCAGGGGACACCATATATAACCATAGAGGAGCTAATAAGGGGTGGTAATTTTTTAAGAGTTATAGTATAAAAATTACATCTTAAAGAGAAATGCACCTAAGTTAAATTCTCAGTGAGCATATTTTGGAAATGGAGCTGAGAAGTCACTATAAAAATGTAGGTCCATAATTATAATTATAAGATTGTGTATTAGAAGAGCAACAAAGGAAATGGAAAAGAAAGTAAAAATAATGCACATTTCAAAGACATGATTGTATTGACCTATTAAAATAACAGATTTGTTAGATGAAACACAGGAGAAGAACAACTAAAACACAATGACCCAAATCTTTGTAGCTAATGATAACCAACATAGTGAGAAGAACTGGTAGGGTCTTAATTTCCAGGGACATGAAGGGTTCCAGTTAGATTAAGAGAGTGGGATCATACAGAGATGTCCCCAGAGCAACTGAAATACTGATTGGTGTGGATGACCAAGAAAGGTGTTAGCAACAAGTCCTGTGGTCAGACTGTGAAGTCATAAAATTGGTTAACTTTAAAGAACTTAATGAATAAAGACAGAAACCAGAGGAACAAAGGCAAGTACCTTAGCAAATCCCTGGTTTCTACTGGAGGGAAGACCATCATCTATCGAAGGAGAAAGTAGGGGAGATCAAAAGCTAGAGGAAAACCTAAGCAAACCAAACAAAAATGATGAGAAAGGGGCTTTACAGTGGTGGCCATCAGTGTCTGCTGAGAGCTTGAGCACCGTCTTCATTCCTTCCGTCTGCTGTAACAAAATGCAAAATGCCACTGCCTGGGTGTCTTATAAACAATAAAAATTTATTTCTCAGAGCTCTGGATGCTGGAAACTTCAACATCCAGGAGTTTGCAGATGTGTTCAGGGAATCTTCTCACTGAGTCCTCACATGATGGAAGGGGCCAAGGAGATTTCTTGGAACTCTTTTATAAGGCCAGAAAATAGCATTCACTTTCCAAAGGCCTGGCCTCTTAATACCATCACATCAGGGATTAAGACTTCAACCTAGGAATTTCAGTGGGGCACAGACTTTCAGACCATAGTATATGGCTTTGAGATAGGTTTCTATTATAAAGCACATAATTGTCTGAAATTAGTGTGTACTTTTTATTTAGGCATTTGCAGAATTAGCTTGTAATTTTAATTTGCAAATTTAGCCTTTTCATTCCAGGCTATATAGAATGGCTATATTTCACTCTAGCTACTCTAAGTGAAATAATGAGTTTATCTTACTATACAATATATGGTTATTTTTCTTTAAAACTTCTCATGGCCACTTATTTAGAGCAATGAGTTTAGTTATTTTATTATTAGGGGAGAAGAAAGGGAAAAATTATTTTTCTGTATTCAACCCCAAATTTGTGGAATTTCTTTTGTTTTTTGTTAACCTATTGCAAAAAATGTGCCACAGTCACAGAACCAATTAAACTAAGTGGTTGTATTTTATGATATGACATATTATCCAGACTTAAACCATTATGACATAGACAGTTTATGCTGCATTTTGTAGTTATGCATAAAATTTGAATAGTTTAAATTTTCCAAAAATACCCACTAAAATATTAAGTTTCCCATATGCACATATAAACATAAGACATGAAAGAAATACACAGCTGGCCAGCATCTGAACCTTTAATGTCCTCTCCCACACATCTGGTTTTATTAAATAGAAATTTTCATGAATACTCCTCAATTTTTCTCACTTAAAAATAATTGTATAAATTAAAATAGTATGAGAATATACTTAACTCACTTTTCAGGTAAAACTTTTTTTGGTACTGGGGATTGAAACCATTCTACCTCTGAGCTATATGCCCAACATTTTTTAAAATTATTTTTTGTTTTGAAACAGAATCTTGCAAAGTCGCTGAAGCCTTGAGCCTGCAATCCTCCTCTCTAGCCTCCTAAGTACTGGGATTTCAGGCGTGTGCCACCACGCCCAGCCAAAAATTTTTTTAAATGTGTAAAATATTACTAGATATAGGCAAATAAAAAAGACCTTTTAAACACACATCTGGTGGCTAGCAAATGGATAAAAGAAACACTCCTGGTGGAAATAGTAATGTAAGCTCTTTATTAGAAAAGAGGATAAAGACTATATTTGTAGTTAAGTAGCACCTATTACTAAATACCTTGAGATAATGAAAACTTATACAAATTCTGGTTGACCAAAAGCAATTATAGAACACTAAGAAAATGTAAATAGAAGCCAGTCAGCAAATTCAAATAACACAAATTATAAGGACTGAGTGAAATAGATAATGAATTTACCAAGTTACAGATAAGATACATTATTTCTAAAACAACTAAAAATGCAGAGGCATAAAAAAGATTTAGGATAGGTGTGTGTGTGTGTGTGTGTGTGTGTGTGTGTGTGTGTGTGTGTGTGAGAGAGAGAGAGAGAGAGAGAGAGAGAGAGAGAGAAATTTTCCATGGATTTAATAAATATTTATAAAATATCTATATAGGCATTGTAGATATAAATATATAAATACAAACCAGAAGCTAAGTGTGGTGGACATGCCTGTAATCCTAGTACTTGGAAGGCTGAAACTGGAGGATCACAGGTTCGAGGTCAGCCTCAGCAACTTAGTGAGACCCTGTTTTGAAATAAAAAAATAAAAGGAGCTGTGGGGTGTAGCTTGGAGGTAGAATGACTCTGGGTTCAATACCCAGTACACACACACACACACACACACACACACACACACACACACAC
>PVJS01027925.1:0-15364 GCA_004027185.1 Glis glis
CACACACACACACACACACACACACACACACACACACACACACACAAAATAAAATAAAATAAAAATTAATAAAATAAGAGACACTAAAATTATTCTCCCTCTTCCTCCCCCAGTGCATGAGCACATGTGCACGCACATGCATGTACAAGCGTGTGCGCACACACGAGATGAGAACTAGAAGGTGATAATCTCTAAGCCAGGAGAAGAGAGCCCTCACCAGATATCAAATTTGCTCACACCTTGATCTCAGCCTTTGAACTATGAGAAAAACAACTTCTGTTGGGAAGACAACCAGTTGTTTTTTTTATAGCAATCTGAGTAGACTAACACTGTGTGTACCATCATGATCATCATCATCATCATCATCATCATCATCATCTACATTACAGATGAGAAACTGACAGAGAAGGACTAACACTCTATACGAGGCCACAAGGCCGCAGGAGCAGCTTTGGAACTTACCCTTGTCTGAGGCCACAGCCCATGTTCTACCTTTCTTATTCTTCTGCCTCTATAAGAAGCAAAAGTTGGTGATCACTTCTCAGTGTGATTTGAGACATTTTGCAACTCTTCTATGTCCCAGGAAAAGTCCTTTAGCATCTGTCTCAGTGTCTGAAAATCTAACATTAAAGAATCTTTGCCTAATCTTCCAATGTCCTATCCTTCCTGAGGATCAGAAACAACAATCATAAGGTATTGTTAAAAGTTTTTATATTTTATATTTTATATATAATATATACATTATATATTATATATAATATATATAACATATATAATATATAATATATATATTATTATTATATATAATATATAATATAATATATATTATATATGTTATATATATTATATATAATATATATAAATATATATTTTTATATTTGCCACACTGGGTGCATGTATTTCTCATGACCCATCTCTCTGTGGTCTATTATAGACCACATGTTAATGCTCTTCTCATGAAAAGTCTTAAATTATTAGCAGGATCCCAGATGTTTGTTTGTTTGTTTGTTTGTTTGTTTGTGGTACTGGGGATTGAATCCAGGAGCATTCTACCTCCAAGCTACACCCCCAGCCCTATTTTATTTTTATTTTGAAGCAGGATCTTACTAAGTTGCTGAGGACCTCATTAAGTAGCTGAGGCTGGTGGAGAAGCTGTGATCCTTCTGTCTCAGCCTCCTAAGTACTAGTGGCATGCTCCACCACACCCGACTAGTATCCCAGGTTTTTGATGTTTTATGACTTGAGGACAAGTCACTTAACTTTTTTGAACTTTGGTTTCTTTAGCTGCAAAATGGAGTTAAACCTTAATGATGTCATTTTCAAATTCTAAGGTTTTATGTTGACTATACTCACTAAGGTTCTAATTCACTTCTAGGGTTTAATTGTGCACGTGGTGAGTGCTACTGTGCTGAACTGTTTTAATGCTTCCTGATTCCATCTGCCTTTGTTCAGCTATTGTGTGTCCCACAAGAGGGCGCCCACTTTCCAGAAAATTCCAGACTGAAATATAGTTGGTTTCATGAAGTCTTTCTCTTAAACTTCAGGAAAATCACTGTGAGCACAGGATAACAAGCCATTTAAACAGCACTTGTAATTTATCTAGATATTTCAAAATATAATTATTACTAAAAATTGATTTCAAGATTTTTTTTAAAGAGTACCTCCACAAATGAGATGGATTTGTGATTTTATTCATAATATTGAAGAGTTCAGTGAAATATGTGAACTTTGTATGGAGCTAGATTTGAGATTCTATTCAACACAAACGAGATGTCCCAATTCCTTCACTTACCAACTTCCTGCTCAGTCACCACGCTTCCTAATTGCACCTGCATAGTCGACCTCAGAGGGTTTTAAAGAGGACGATTTAAGGAATATATAAAATGATTTGAACCACTATCTAAATGTCGGCTATTGCTATTAGGCAGAGTTTGTTGGTGAAAAACTAGGGTTCAGGATGTATATTCATTACCCTAATGCGCAGCTGGGCGACCAAGAGATAGCGAAGGGCAGCGCGTACGGAGACAGCTCTCCTGGCACACAGATGAAGCACACGGTGCTATAGTGATGAGTCAAGCCAGAGTCACTTTCCAGAAGAGTGGGCACTCCACAGCCATTCAGAAAAGCGGTCAGCTGACAGGGGCCACCCAGCAGGAAGGTTCCCTCTGTGAATGCTCAGCTATCACTGAGCATAATCAAGGTCTGTGGAAAGGGCTGATGGGGCACGTCCGGAGCCTCTGGTGGCCCGCCCGACAACTGGCTTCTCTGCTGTCCCTCCAAAGCATGCCCACAACTCTGACACCTGGCCTGTGAGTTTCACCAGCCAGCCAAAGAAACCCACAGTACCACGAGGCTAAGAATTTACCCTGCTGCATTAAAAGCCCCGAGGGCAGGGATGAGCTCTTTGTCTCCAGTGGGGCACTAACACTCTGCAGATGTGCAGCGCTGTAGACGGAGCTGAGTGAGACGGGGACCCTTTGGGGGTCCTGCTGCCCAGTAGCTCACATTTCCCAAGCAAGTCCTTGTGCCAGGGGAGTGGTAAAATGGCACACCAGCCTGTCACTTGATTCTCACAGTAACAAATCCTTAAGGAGACTACTGCTGTTCTCCCCAGCTCGCAGGTGAGAGAACTCATAGATAAGAATTTTAGAGGAACCAAGTGATTTTCCCAAGGTCAAACATCTCTTAGGCCAGACTGTCTGACTTGGAAATCTAAGCTTTAAACTCCTGGGCTGTGCTGCCTCCTAGTGGTTTTGCTCTCACAGGCGACTCCAGCGGCTTCCTTAGTTGGTCTCTTTGTTTGTCTTTTTGCCCTGTTCCAGTGTGTGTGCAATGCCACCGTGTCACAACCAACCCTACCTTAAGCCCTCCTGAGGCCTCCTGCATGCCACGCCATGGGCAGTTATTCCCTGGCCTGGAGAGTGCTCTCCCGCCTTTCTCCTGCTTCACCCCGGCCCATCCTTCAGTTTTGCATTCAGATACCTCTTCCTCCAAGAAGCCGCCCCTGACTTCTTCACACTACATCTGAGCTCCTGGTAAGGACTCTTCAAAAGCCCAGGGAACCCCCATTCACACCCCCCTTTATTGTTTTTGATTGTTTAACTTCTTGCCTTTCCCAGCTAGATGGGACCTTGTCTGTTCTGTTCATTTCGGGGCAAGGCCCTAGTACCTCACCTAGGGACTGGCACACAGCACCTGCTTGATATGCATTTGTTAAGTGATTTACTGAGCCAATGCATAACAGAGATATGGTTATTTACTCTTAAGTGCTCATCTATCCACTTGCAGGAAATGTCCAGAAAAGGCAATTCTATAGAGACAGAAAGTAGACCAGTGGCTGCCAGGGCCTGGGGGTGGTATGGAGGTGACTATTGATGAGCAAGAGGAATCTCTTTAGGGTGATGAAAATATTCTAAAATTGGATTGTGGCGATGGTTACACAGCTATGTATGTTTACTAAAAATCACTGGACTGTGTACTTCAAATCAAAGCATCTTATAGTATGTAGATTATACTTCAATAAAACTGTTAAAAAGAAAAAAAAACACCCAACTAGTCCTTGTTGTCTCCTTGCTAGCCAGTTCCAGAGATTTCTCTGGTGAGACCCCATAATCTTATGTAGCTTAACACTTTTATAAAATCCATAATATCTGGACCTAATATTTCACTGTTTCACATGCAACCTTGACTTCTCAGTGGGAAGCATTTTGTAACCTTAGGCTTTTCAGGGTCCCTGATCATTAAGTTTCATGGCATCTGATGAGGAGACCTAGAGTCACATGGCTATGAAAATTCCCAGACTGACAATTCAAAAAGAAATCTCCAGCCAGGCCTTAATAGCAGCTACTTAGGAGGCTGAGGCAGGAGGATTGCAAGTTTGAGACCAGCCTGGGCAATTTAGCAAGACCCTTTCTAGAGAGAGAGAGAGAGAGAGAGAGAGAGAGAAGGAAGGAAGGAAGGAAGGAAGGAAGGAAAGAAGGAAAGAAGGAAGGGATGTAGCTTAGTGTTAGACGTTAACTGGGTTCAATCCTGAGTACAGAAAAAAGAGAAAAAGCAAGGAAAGGAAAGAAGGGAGGGAGGTGGAGGAGAAGGAAGGAGAAGGGAGGGAGGGAAGGAAGGAAGGGAGAAATCTTTATGGTTCATCTTATTTGGAGACTAGCACAATGTGCATGCATATTAGGTAAGGCCAGAGAGGGGTCCCAGTGTGACCAGCCTGGTATCAGGAGGCCACTGTAGAGAGCAGGAGCTGACTTCTGTAAATTGTGAATTTGTGGTGCAAAGTTGCTGAACAGTCACATGGTTCCTAGTGGGCAGAAGGTCTTGTTTCTCTTCTGCAAATGTGGTAAGAATGTGTAGATTTCCAGATCAACAAGGGGGAACGTACATAGGAACGGGCTGGCCTTGGGACTCCCGTCGTGTCCTAGAGGGGAACTTCTTTATCCTTGTCTTGTCAAATGAGATGGGGGAAGAAATATCTTGCCAAGGGCTGCTGCTATGTCCATAGCAGTTCCCACAAGCTGTAGCCAAGCACCCCAAACACAAAAATCATGATGCTTCTCAGCTCCAAGATACCTGCCGAGCTCAAGTCCAGTTCAAAGTCCTTTGACCAGGAGTAGAATCTATGACTACCCAAGTGTTGAAAACAGAGCAGCAAAGACAGGGGAGATATCTCCAGCACCCTGGACTGCTGGACTGGCTTTTGCTGAAATATTTTCTCTTGCATAGAATTTCTTGGTGACACCTGATTGTGCTGAGGAGATTTGAGCTTTAAGATCCTTTTGACTCTGATAATTATAATAGTAGTAACTATAATTTATGAATCATGGGTAGATCATACTTAGTCCTAAGAGGTAGGTGTAGCTATCACCATTTATGAATGGGGAAACTGAGGAAAAGGTAGGCTAACCAAATTGCTCAACTTCAAAGTGATTGGAAACAGAATCGCTTGGATTTGCCCAAATCTGTCTACTCTGAACTGGATACTGAACTCCAACTACATAGCAGAGTGTAAGAGAATTGTTCCTCATTTCCTGGGTTTGTGAGCACTGGGGAAATTTTCAAAGGCCACTTACTGCTATAGAAAAGCCTGTAGATTTTCCCTCCAACATTGTATTTAGAAAACTTTTAAACACAGGGTAATCAGAAGAATTTGACAATAATGCCCTTGCACCTTTTCTACTAGCTCTTACTGCTTGGCTTAACACATATCCAGCTACCTACCCCTTCTGCTCTTCCTCCATCAATCTATATTCTTTGAGGAGCCTTTGGTCTTGCTGTGCTTGTGTTTTGTTTTGTTTTGTTTTGTGGTACTGGGGATTGAACCCAGAGGCATTCTACCTCTAAGATACACTACACCCTTAGCCCTATTTTATTTTTTATTTTTGGAACAGGGTCTCACTACGTTGCTGAGGCTTGGCTGCGAACCTGAGATCCTCCTGTCTCAGCTTTCCAAGTACTAGGATTCTAGGCGTGCGTCACCACTCCCAGTTGGCTTGAAGTATTTGGGGTTTTTTTTTGCGGTACTGGGGATTGAACCCAGGGGCATTCTACCTCCGAGCTACACCTCCAGCCCTATTTTTTTATTCTTTATTTTGAAACAGGGTCTCACTAAGTTGTAGAGGGCCTCACTAAGTAGCTGAGGCTGGCTGTGAACCCGGATCCTCTAGTCTCAACCTCCCAAATACTGGGATTACAAGCATGCACTACCATGCCTGGCATCTTGAAGTATTTGGATGAAGTTTTCTGCCATCTAATTTTCTGAATCCTTTCCACTGGGATACATATCATTTAATCTTCATAAGTGCTAACGGCGCTGGTTTAAGCCTGGAAGAAGAAACTGAGGCTCAGCTCGTGAAGGTCAGCAGCTTGCTGAAGGTCACTGAGCTGAAGTGCTGCAGCTCACCTCTGTCTCAGGCAAAAGCCTGGGCTCCCACCACTGTGCTCTCACGCCCTCTGACCTGGCATTTTCCCAACACACAGCCATTATGCCTTCATTTTGACCACACTTCCTTTTTCTCCCATTGAGAATTTTTTTCATAGGTCATTAACATCTTTATAGCAAAATGAAATAAAACAAAAATAACTCAGGATTTATTCATTCTTCAAGGACCAGAACTTCAGGTATGGTTTCTTAAAAGAGATTAAATGTACAGGGCATGGTGGCACATACCTGTAATCCCAGTACTTGGGAGTTGAGACAGGAGGATGGCAGGTTTGAGGCCAGCCTCAGCAACTTAGCAAGACCCTGTTTCAAAATAAAAAATAAAATAGGGCTGGGGGTGTAGCTCAGAGGTAGGATGCCCCTGGGTTCAATCTCTAGTACCACAAATGAAGAGAGAGACAGAGAGACAGAGAGACAGAGAAAGACAGAGAGACAGAGAGATTAAGTAAGTTATGTGGTTCCTCTCCCATGTAGCTCAATATTTACCATCATGTTTTGTGTCTGTTTGACTGTGTGTATTTGTATTCCATAATAGTTGTTTGCTTTTACAAAGTAGTGCCTTTGAACTCACTGACAACCTTAATAGCTTCTTTGTCTTTCTTTGTTTTGTTTTGTGTGACATAGATTGAACCGTAGGAGAAAAGGAATTTTAATTGGGTGAACAAGCATAGGTATACACACTTCAGTGATATGGTGTATTAGTCAGAATTCAGTACCATAACAGAACTCACAGGATATGTATATAGTTGTGGAGAATGCGACTGCCAGAAACAGGTTAAAGTTTAAACACTTAGACTCAGGAAAGATCTAAGTGTCATGGAAAGCTATGATCAGACTGCTGAGCTATCTGAAAGCAGCCTGCGCCTCCAAGGTAAACGTTCCTGTGTCTCTTGCCGGCGCCTACTCCCAAATATCCTGCTTGTCAAACATTGTCTCAAGGATCTTCCGCACATCCTCAGCAGTTTTATTGCTAACCGCTCTCTCAGTGACTTTCTGCAATTGTTCTGCGGCCAGCCCAGTTAAACGTTTACCTCTAGACCTGGCTGCACGTTTACTAGTTAAATTTTACCTCTCAAGCTCTGCATGCATGCAGTAGCATTCATACCTCAACCTCCCCCCTCAAAAATGAAAAGAGCTGTGGACCAGTGTCCAGCGGGGCCTTCGCCAGAGTGAGGTCCCCTGGCCTGCCCCTCTCAATCTGCTCTGGGTCTGCATCATCTTTTCCCCTCAGGTATGCCACAGGAAGGTAATTGACATATGATAAAAGGGGATTATTCAAATCAGTTTTTAGTCCAAAGCAGTGTAATCCCAAGTAGCCGCCTGAACACAGAGCCAGAGGAATCAGCAGCTGGTCCAGTGGTCTAAGAGCTGGAGTCTCAGAATCAGAGCCTCGGATAATGCCGTCCCTGTGAAAAATGGAAAGGCCAGGAACTCTCTGGAGAAACGATGGTGAAGGTCCCATTCGAAGAGCTGAAGGCTGATATTCCAGGCGAGAGCAGATGCACTTTTCTCAGGAAGAACCACGCGCACCTTCATGTGACTTTCTCCTTCTTTTTATCCAGGTCCTGCGCCTTTCAGAACCGTGCTGCACACATTCAGGGCAGGACTTACCCTTCAGTCTGCCATTATGTAAGCCGACCATCTCACCGAGAGAAAGAGCGAGTGAGAGAGGCAAAGTCACATCATCTTGGGTGTTTCATAATCCAGGCAAGTTGACCATCCAGATTAACCGTCACACATGACATTGCTCACATTGCTTCACGTGTCTCTCAAGACCCCAACCCATATTATCCTCAACCTGCCAGCCGGCTCACACAACTGAACACATGCCCATGTCAACCTGAGTGCGTAGAGGGGTGTTAGTAACTACACGTTCCTTAATGATCCAAAACCCAGCCACCATTTGTATTTTAGATAGTCTCCCCCCTTCGCTTTCATTAGAATATAGTATGCCTGCAATTATGGGGGCCATCATTCTTCAAATCAGGGAGACTTACCATGAAAATGCTTAAATGCTTTGTCCTGTGGCTACTTTGGGCCACCTGGGAGCCTATAGACGTCTTTCTAGGAAGAGTGTTCTAATTTATTTAATTATTATATTATTATTATTATTATTATTATTATTATTATTTACTAGGGATTGATCCAGGGGCATTCTACCTCTGAGCTACACCTCCAGTCATTATTATTTTTTTTTATTTTGAAACAGGGTCTCACTAAATTGCTAAGGCTGGTCTCAAACCTGCAATCCCCCTGTCTTTCCTCCCAAGTACTTGGATTACAGGTGTGTACCACCATGCCCGGCGGAAGAGTGCTTTATTTATTTATTTATTTATTTATTTATTTATTTATTTATTTTGCAGTACTGGGGATTGAAACCAGGGGTATTCTATCTCCAAGCTACAACCCCAGTCCTATTTTTTATTCTTTATTTTGAAACAGGCTCTCACTGAGTTGCAGAAGGCAAACTTGCAATCCTCCTGTCTCAGTCTCCCACGTACTGGGATTACGAGTGTGCACCACCATGCCTGGCAAGAGTGTTTTTAAGTAAAACAAAATATAAAAGACTATATAGGACACCAATTTTATTAAAAGGCAATTATCAAAACAACAAGATAACCCTTACTTGTGAGCCAATATCTTTGCTTCTCCATTAATATATGAAACAACTAGAGTTAGTAATAATTACAATGATTATTATAATTTCCAACTAATGATAAGTAGAAATGATACATCAAGGTATCTGGGGTATCATCAAAGTATTTCATCATCAAAAACACCATAATCTGTAATATCTTGTTACTATGACAGGAAAATATCTGAGATTTCTGCATACAACAAAGTCACAGGGACATCCAACACATCTTAGTCTTACTACATTCATAGATGTAGTGTGTAATGGAAGTGCGGAGAAGAAAATCCTTGTCTTGACCCCAATATTAAGAGAAAAACATTCACTCTTTTGCCATTAATTATATTAGCTGCAGTCCTTTGGGTAGATGGCCTTTATTAAGTAGGTTCTTTTAGTTTTCTGAGTATTTTTATTTTATTGACCTTTCAAATACCTTTTCCACATTTTTAAAGATAATCATGTGGTTTTTCTTCTGTAGTCTATTGATACTGGTGAATTACATTGAGTGATAATTGGACATTGAACCAGCCTGGCATTCCTGGGGAAAAACCCACTTAGCTATTGTATTAGTCAGTGTTGCCCAGAGGAACAGCACCAATAGACTGTATGTTAAAAGAGGGGACTCATTCGATTGCCTTGTTTGATTAATGCTGAATATTGTCACAATGGCTGTCTGCAGGCTGGAGAGCTGGGGAAACCAGTAGCTGCACAGACCACAAAGCTGGATTCTCAGAACACGAGGGACCAATGTTGCCACCCCAGGCCAAGGCTGAAGGTATGGGAGCTCCCTGGAGAACTGCTGATGCAAATCTATAGTGCAAAGCTGCATTCAAAGGCTGAGGAATCTTCAGTTTGATGCCCACAGTGATGGCCACAGCAAAAACACACCTGCTTGTGAAGGGTCTAGCTTGTGCACACACAGCTTCCCCTTCCTTCTGCTTCTTGGTTCCATCTGGGCCTCCAGCCTATTCCATGGTGCTGCCCTGTTTAGGGTAGATCTTCCCTCCTCAGTTTGCTGACCCATGTGCCAAACATCTCTGGAAACACCCTCACAGACACACCCACATCTGCTTTACCAATTTTTTTTTTTTTTTTGCGGTACCGGGGATTGAACCCAGGGGCGTTCTACCTCCACCCTATACCCCCGGCCCTATTTTTTATACTTTATTTTGAAACCGGGTCTCACGAAGTTGAGGAGGGCCTCACTAGGTAGAGAGAGAGACAGAGAGAGAGAGAGAGAGAGAGAGAGAGAGAGACAGGGAGAGAGAGAGAGTGAGAGCTGAGGCTGGCCGCGAACCCGGATCCTCCGGTCTCCACCTCCCAAAGTACTGGGATTACAAGCGTGCGCCACCACGCCCGGCTCTGCTTTACCGATTTTCTAAGTACCTCTCAATCCAGTCAAGTTGACGACCAAGAGTAACCATCACAGCTATGATGTACTATCTTCTTATATATTGCTGGATTTAATTGGTTGTGTTTTGTTAAGCATTTTGGCATCTGTGTTCATGAGGAATATTGGTTTATAACTTTCTTTCAATATTTTTGTTGGTTTTTTAATCAGTATATTGCTGACTTCATAAGATGTGTAGGAAATGTTTCTTCCTCTTCTATTTTCTGGAAGAAATTATATAGGATTAGGATATTTCCTTAAATGGTTGATAGAATTTGCCAGTAAACCATCTGTAACTGAAGTTTTCTTTGCTGGAGGATTTTTTAACTACAAATTCAACTATTTATTTATTTATTTATTTATTTATTTATTTAGAGATCAAATCTTGCTATGTTGCCCAGGCTGGTCTTGAACTCCTGGGCTCAAGCAATCCTTCTATCTCAGCCTCCCAAGTAGCTGGAACTACAGGCATGCATCACCATGCCCAATCCAAATTCAATTTCAAAAAATAAATATAAAACTATTTCTTTCTTCCTTTTAAGTGTATTTTGATAAATTTTGTCATTTCAATAAAATTATTACCTTTCCTATATGTTGTCAAATTTGGGGCCTAGAGTTGTTTGTTGTATTCCCTTGCTAACCTTTTAATGTTTGTAGGGTTCCCTATTTTATCAATTAAAAAACTGTGTCAAGTTTGCAGTCACGTAGTCAGGCTATTATAAAGAAACTGGGGTTATCTTACTGCGTTGACCTCATTCTAGATCACAGCAAGATGTTGCTGTTTGAGTTAGTCAGGCCAGTCTTACCTAGTAAAACAATTGGTTTATGCTGGTAATCTTGAACTTTTATTCATTCAACGTCCTCATGGGCATATTTGCAACTCAGTGAGCTTGTTAGTTCTATATTGCGGTAACTCCGGCGGATGATCTGCTCCGTGGTTCTTACCACGGAAGGTCGCTGCTCCCTGCAGCTTCCTGACAAATAGTCTGTGGTTCCTGCCACAGACAGTCGCTGCACCAAGCAGCTTTCTGACAAAACAGTCTGTGGTTCCAGCCACAGACAGTCGCTGCCCAGACAGCTTCCTGAAGTCTGTGGTTCCTGCCACAGACGGTCGCTGCACCAGGCAGCTTCCTAACAATGGTCTTCTCTCACAAAACAACACGAAGTCTGATATAGTAGTTTGCAAAATAACTACATTTAATAATTGGGGGATCGGGGAGGAGATAGAGATGGCAAATTCTCCTGGAGCTCTATATCCAGGGCCTCATTTTTATAGGAATTTTAAAAGTTAATCAAACCCAGGAATCAGCAATTATCACAGGTTGCAGTAAAAGTTAAACAGAGATCAGCAATTGTCTCAGGTTTTGGTAAGGATTAATCAAACAGGGATCAGCAATTATGTGACAAGCTTAGGGGAAGGAGGAATTGACCATTAGCACCTTGAAGATTACACCAGGTCCCTTGGAATGTGTCTGTTTGCGGACAGATCCCGCCCAGCCAAATACCATGTATCTAAACTGGGCTGGTCCAAGATGATAATCTCAGTGTGCTTCTAGGACAGGCCTCGGCCCTCGACAGTTCTAGACACATTTCCCCCAGATTATTGGGATTTTCTAAGTAGACAATCTTGTTGACGGTCAATACCATGTTTATAAAGGAGAAAATTGAGACCCAAAACATTAAGTAGTTTTCCCTGGGACATTTTGGATGAAGGTTGAGAACCAAGAGCTTGGCTAAATACAACAGAAAGGCAGCCTTGGAGAACTATAAACGAATGAGCACGAGGAATTGCACACAGCAAACATGGTTTACAACCCTGCGTCCATAACTTATGGATTCCTTGATTTCAGACAAATCATTTCATTAAACTTCCATTTATTTACCTGTAAAAATGCTTGGCTTACAGGGTCAGTACGATGTTTTGAAGACACTGATACAAAACAACTGGCATATAGTCAATGCTCTGCAAACAGGAGCTTCTATTATTTACCTCTGCAACCAGCTCAATAACTTGGGTTAAAGTTAAACTTGTGTCAATTTCTAAAAACTAGGCTTGGGAGACAGAAAGATCAAGTTCCTCCAAGTTGCAGAGAAACACGTCTTTAATTTCTCAAATACTCCAGCTTAGATTCTATGAGGTTTTGTGTGTGTGTGTGTGTGTGTGTGTGTGTGTGTGTTTTCTTTTCAGTTTTGGTGGAATCCTTCCTTACCCTCACATAGAAAACATTTAGTGACTTCATTTTGATCAGGAAATATATACATTTTTATACTCTTATTAGCGCATTGCAATTATAGATCATAGTGAGGTTCAATGTGATACAGACATACATGCACACAGCCCTTGGTTTATTTTCTTCCGCAAGGAAATGTATACTAAATACTTCATATGACTGACATCGCGCTAAGCCCTATAGGCAAACCAAAGAAATATATGCAAAGCTCCTGCTGCTTGTTAGAGAGCTTAAAGTAGAAACACGCTTAGCATAGAGGAAGGTGATATCCATGAATCAAATAGATCATTAAAATTTTAATAAAAACTCAAAGCAGGACTAGAGTGGGCCTTGTGAGCTGAAAAGACTTCCTAGTACCTTCTAGAGGTACCTTGAAGAAGGAATAGGGTTTGGAGAGGCAGGATGTTAGGAAGAATGTGCCCAGTACCTTGAAACCAAGACAGAGAGGCAGGGTGACAGTGTGGATGAGGCCACGCTGTGAAGCTAGATTGCTTAAATCAAAGCTCCAGCTTTGGCCCCTGCTGGTTGGATGACCCAGGCAGGTTACCGAGCCGTATTGACCTGTTCGTCCTTGCTTACAATAGCGTCCACCTCAAAGAATTACTGAGTGGACAAATTCCCATGTTAAGAACAGTGTTTGGCAAATAGTGTAGCTATCACTGGGCAGCAAGAGTACAGAGAGGATTCTTAGGAAATGAGATTAGATCAAGGGATGAGGCGCAGATAATAAAAATTCTATAATTACTTATAATTTTTATTTCTGAATTACTTCTCTTTTAAAAATTTTCTCTGAAAATCATAGCCTTGTGTATTTAGAATTATTCTTGATCAAAGTTGCTTTAGGGGTCACCTTCCTGAGAGGCTGTTTTACCCACATTTTATTTACGCAATCTTCTTTTTTGTGTGTGTGGTACTTGGGATTGAATATATGTGTATATTGTATGTATGTATGTATGTGTGTATGTATAATGCCAGGGGCCTTCTACCTCTGAGCTACACCCCCAGCCCTATTTTTTTATTTTTTATTTTGAAACAGGGCCTCACTAAGTTGCTGAAGCTGGCCATGAACCTGTGATCCTCTTGTCTCAGCCTCTCAAGTAATGGGATTACAAGTGTCCGCCACCACTCCTGACTCTTACTTGACATTCTAAATTTTTTTTCTCTTTATTTAGAAAAGTGTTTGGGGGGGGGACAAAATTCAAGGGTCAAGATATCATTACCTCACAAACTAATGCTGGAACATTAAAAGAAGACAAACTGAATTAATCATTTTAAGTATTATAGAATAATTAATTGTGAAATATGCGACCTGATTGAACCATATTTTGTTATATGTTTTTATTTATTTTCAAAGTTTTTCTTTAGTGGCTTTTAAGGAAAAAAAAATGTTGGCCTTAATTCATAAAGTCAAAACTAAGGGACAGAAAACTGGTAAGAAAAATTTTTAATAATGTATGTAACTGAAACCAAGCTATCTGGAACTTTCTCACAACTAATGTCCAATAACTGATATTGTTTAAAATAAATCCCATAGCCGGGCGTGGTGGCACACACTTTTAATCCCAGTACTTGGGAGGCGGAGACAGGAGGATCGCAGGTTCGTGGCCAGCCTCAGCTACTTAGGCCCTCCGCAACTTAGTGAGACCCTGTTTCAAAATAAAAAATTAAAAGGGCTGAGAGTGTAGCTTGGAGGTAGAATGCCCCTGGGTTCAAGCCCCAATAACACACACACACACACACACACACACACACACACACACCTCAACCTTAGAGGCAAGAATATAGGTGAGCACCTTCATCTGGCCTTTGACGGGCCGCAGCAAGACCACTGTCCCCCAAGTGTCCCCCTCTGGGGTGATGCTCATGCCTCTTAATAGGCAAGCACCTTCATCTGGCCTTTGACAGGCCGCCGCAAGGCCACTGTCCCCCAAGTGTTTGCCTCTGGGGTGATGCTCATGCTTCTTAATAGGTGAGCACCTTCATCCGGCCTTTGACGGGCCGCAGCAAGACCACTGTCCCCCAAGTGCTCCCCTCTGGGACGATGCTCATGCTTCTTAGCCGGCATTCTTATTACATATCCGGGATACTGAAGGCTGAGAAAATAACCACAACTGAAATGTCAAGGGCCCTTACTGGATGGAGGATATTTTCCTAAATACTTGACATGCATTGTCTCATTTAATCCTCCCCACAACACTATGGCATGGGCACTGGTGTTACCCCCTAATTTACAGATGGGGAAACTAGAGAAGTTAAGCAACCTGTCCAAGGCCCCAAATCCCGAGGGTAGTGCTCTGTGCAAACCCAGGCAGGCTGCAAAGGCGGAAAAAACGCTAGCCAGGTGGCCCAGGAAGTCACGCCACATCTCAAAACATCAGTTTGTGATGTCAGGTGGAGATAAACACACCTGCTTTGCAGGTATGTCAGGCAGATTAGCTACAATACACGTGCTTAGACAGTGTCTATCGTGTTGGATTCTTCATACAGGGAAGCTATTTTAATCCCCTTGTCCCGTTAATCTCATTTACTATATAAAATCTCAGGGGGGAAGGATCTGTCTCTGACACTTCAGTGAGAATAAGTATGAAAGGCAGGCACGAGGGCCATGGGGTTAGCGGTGGAGGAAGGAACGCCTAAGGGGACATCACTTACCAGTTTGGACCAAGTCTTCCCAGCCAATGTAGGACAGGTGACTCTCCACTCAATAGACAGGGAATGTTTACAGGTTGGACAATGGGAAGCCTCACTTGGCCCACGAAGGGCATTTATGCCTGGGCACCTTTAAGATTCCCAGGGGCAAACCAAGCTCATGCCTGTAGTCATGCTATAGCCATTCTGTGGACCAGTTCGGCCACACCAACGCCAGCATTTTATACCATCGCCCACAATTCCTCCTCACAGAAATCTAAAGAAATGAGAATTAGCCGGGCGTGGTGGTGCACGCTTGTAATCCCAGTACTTGGGAGGCTGAGACAGGAGGATCGCAGGTTCAAGGCCAGCCTCAGCAACTTAGCAAGACCCTGTTTCAAAATAAAAAATAAATTAGGGCTGGGGGTGTAGCTCAGAGGTAGAAGGCCCCTGGCATTATACATACACACATACATAAATACATACAATATACACATATATAACATATATGTATATATAATTTATACACACACACACAGTTC
>PVJS01027925.1:15464-25985 GCA_004027185.1 Glis glis
CTCCTTTCTTCTCCTCCTCCTGCTCTTCTTCTTCTTCCTCTCCCTCTCCCTCTTTATCCATCTTTTCCCTCAGTCCTCTCCTCTTCTCTGTAGAATACCTCTCTGCACTTCCTCAGCCCTCTTGTAGAATTAGCCTCTTCATTTTTCTTTTTCTTTTTTTTTTTTTCGGTACCAGGTATTGAACCCAGGAGCGTTCTACCTCCACACTACACCCCCGGCCCTATTTTTTTATACTTTATTTTGAAACCAGGTCTCACGAAGTTGCGGGGCTCTTCATTTTTCTGAAGTTAGTTGCTACTGGGCCAACCTCTCAGGAAACTTCTCCTCACGTTCCCAGGAGAACAATCTTCTTGGTCCACCTGGAGTTGGGCATCTTTTGATGTTTGTACTAGTTGAGAACCAGGAAAAACAGGGCAAGTAGGGACCACTCTGTGAATTTCAGAGCAAGAAGAAAGGGGATTGATGCTTGGGGTAGATATACACTAGAAAAGCTATCCTCTTTAACTATACTATCACATATGAAAGCATTTTTTATTTTAAAAAATTTAAACCAAGGTGGGTGTGATGGTGCACCCTTGTAATCCCAGTACTTGGGAGGCTGGGACAGGAGAATCGCAGGTTTGAGGCTGCTGCAAGGTAACTTAGCAAGACCCTGTTTCAAAAAATGAAATAAAAAGGGCTGGGGATGTATGTAGCTCAGTGGTAGAAGGCCCCTGGGTTCAATCCCCAGTACCCCCCCCACACACACACAAAAAAAATAAAACCAAACATGACCTGGGTTAACAAAAGCATTAATTGAAGGATGTATAATGAAGGTGTTTGGGTTTGGTAGCTAACAATATTGATTCATTAATTTAGGCAGAGAAATTAATAAATCTAGACTATGGAGTAGCCAACTAAGGTAAAATATATCAGTCTAGCAGAGGGTTAAATGTTGTCTAAATTCTATAACAATGCTAATATAAATAAAATGCAATCCACACCGGCACGCATACACGCATGTGTGTGTGTGTGTGTGTGTGTGTACATGTGTGCACTACTGGGAATTAAACCCAGGGGCATTCTACCTTCAAGCTACATCCCCAGCTCTTTCTATGTTTTGTTTTGAAGCAGGGTCTCACTAGGTTGCTGAGAGTCTCACTACATTACTCAGGCTGGTCTTGAACCTGTGATCCTTCTACCTCCCAGGTACCAGAATTACAGGCATGTGCCACCACACCCAGCTGAAGTAATTTTAAACATTCTAGTATGCACATGTTTTTAAAATTAAAAGGAGAGGTAAAATTATTTTTGATAATAAATTTTATTTCATCCTAAAATATTGTCATTTCAACAAATCAACATTAAATATTATTAATGAGACATTTTAGTATTTTTGTACTGTCTTCAAAATTCAATACACATTTTACATCTCAAGTTGGGTTCTATATCTTTATTGGAAATATCTGATCTGTATTTAAATTATCTAAAATTTCCAGTTGAAAAAATAGTCCTATAATCACGTTTCATTATTTTACACAATCTTCCAATAGTTACATGTAATGAAATTAATCCCAGTTATTTCTCACTGAGCTGGTCTATTGCCCAAACTGCTCTTCCTACGTAGACATGATCTTGAGTAAAAACGTCCCTGGTGGATTGTGGGTCCCCACCCCACAAAGGAAAAAATGACTAGAAACTGGAAAATATACCTGTCCACATCTTTGCTTAGGCTATGTGACAATAAATACATTCAGTTTTTCTCACAGATTGTCTGAATGAATCGAATTATATTGGTGATATTTTAGGTTTTTGTTTTTACTTCATTTTTCTTTTTGCCCTAAAAAAAATCAAGTGTCCTTAGAAAAACTCTTTCTTTGATCCCTGAAATCCTATAATGGTGTGTTCGTGGTGGTGGTGGGCACTGAGAGGAGTGGCCAAGAGATGCTGAAAGTACAAATCCTGATATCAAAATGCAAGCCCAGATGTCCATCGACAGATGAATGGATTACAAAATTATTGATATGTACACAGTGGGATTCTACTCAGCCATAAAGAAGAACAAAATTATGTCATTTGCAGGGAAATGGATGGAACTGGAGAATATTATGCTAAGTGAGATTAGTCAGTCACAAAGAGTGGAAGGTTGGATGTTCTCCCTCATATGCGGAAGCTAGGGAGAAAATGGGACACAGGAGGGACTCCAGACAAAGGAGAAACCTTAGTGGAGTGATGGAGGGGACCTAACTGAGGGAGACGGGAGGGGGAGGAAGACTTGAAGAGGGAAACACCTCAGTGGACATGATGTACAACAAAAACTTACCCAAGCCAATCACTGTGTTGAGCACGGGAAGGTGGGGAGGGAGAGGGAGTGGGGTGCGAACTGGAGAAGGGCTCAACAAGTGCTGTGTGCATGTGTGTGTCTATCACCCTGAACTTCATCAAGATGTATGATTACAATGCACCAGTAAGAAAACAACAACAACGCCCGGCGTGGTGGCGCACGCTTGTAATCCCAGTACTTTGGGAGGCAGAGACCGGAGGATCCCGGTTCGGGGACAGCCTCAGCTCTCTCTCTCTCTTTCTCTCCCTCTCCCTGTCTCTCTCTCTCTCTACTTAGTGAGGTCCTCCGCAACTTCGTGAGACCTGGTTTCAAAATAAAGTATAAAAAATAGGGCCGGGGGTGTAGCGCGGAGGTAGAACGCCCCTGGGTTCAATCCCCAGTACCGCAAAAAAAAAAAAAAGAAAAAAGAAAAAAACAACAACACAGACACACACAAAAAAATGACGATGACAAAAAAATAAAACATAAGCAGCTGACAAGCTGACCTCTGTCCCCTCCTGGTAATTCTGTGGACAGCTGGTTTTAGCACAGAGACAACAGCTCATGTACAGAGCACTCGAGCAAGGCTCCAGTTTGATTGACAGGTCAGGAGCTTCTGGTAGAAGCCTGGGTTAGAACGCATGAGTAAAATTATGCAAAGACAGCACATGTCTAACAGTCTCCCGTCTGGCACCAGGCAAGGTGCCGGCCAGGAAGCAGGCAGGAGTCCTCGGGCTCCAGCCTTCTCACGCTCTCCGCTCCTTGGTAGTGCTAAGCCTGGTGAGGCCTCTACCTTTCTTATTCTTTTTCTTAGGATTTTGGTTTGGAGAAGGAAGAGACAGCTCCAGCTCTCTTTTCTTGGCATCCCAGTCCGGGTCCTGCTCATCCAGCGGCAACCCCTTCTGCCTGGCCATGCGTCGGTGGTCCCGGCACTCTGGCTCAGCCCTAGGAAAGAGAGAGAGAGACAGTCTCTGAGCTTGGAGCCCGGGATCCTGTCCTGGCAGTGGGACCAACCTGTCTCCCCACGCTCTGCACGCTCTGCCTGGGCAAAGCGGTGTCCAGTCAAGAAAGAAGGAGGTCAAGTTCACACACATCCAACTGCACACTTGGGGAGGTCTGGACACCAAAGGAACTGCTTGGAGGTGGAGAAAAATGATGTGACACTCAACGGCAACTTAAAGAAGAAAGAGGCTAATTCTTAAAGTACACACATCTCTCGAGCCACCTGCATGTTACTAGCTACTTTGTTTATTTTTCATTGCATTTTTCCTAATTATAAAAGCAATATATGTTTGTTGTTTAAAATTTGAAAGTGGAGCCGGGCGTGGTGGCACACGCTTGTAATCCCAGTACTTGGGAGGCTGAGACAGGAGGATTGCAGGTTTGAGGCCAGTCTCAGCTACTTAGTGAGGCCCTCTGCAACTTAGTGAGATCCTGTTTCAAAATAAAAAATAAAATAGGACTAGGGGTGGAGCTTGGAGGTAGAATGCTCCTGGATTCAATCCCCAGTACCACAAAAAAATAAATAAATAAAATTTGAGCCAGGCGTGGTGGTGCACGCTTGTAATCCCAGTACTTGGGAGGCGGAGACAGGAGGATCCGGGTTCACGGCCAGCCTCAGCTACTTAGTGAAGTCCTCTGCAACTTCGTGAGACCTGATTTCAAAATAAAAAGGATAAAAAATAGGGCCAGGGGTGTAGCTCAGAGGTAGAATGCCCCTGGGTTCAATCCCTGGTACAGCAAAAAAAAAAAATTTTTTTTGAAAGTATAGAAACATAATGATGAAAATAAAATAATCATTGATAATCACATTTGCATTATATATATATAGATGAATTATATAAAAATTGTTGTAAGTGGTGCACACTTGTAATCCCAGCACTTGGGAGGCAGAGACTGGAGGATTCTGCCTCTTTACTCTGCAAATGATTTTATTTGTGATTTTGGATATTTTAAAAGAGTGGCACCACCATTAAGAGAGCATCTCTTGGTTTACTTCTACAGAAAATGAGCCTCATCAGAGGCAGACATTTCACTAATAACCTTCTGACAATAACTATCTTTTCAGGCTCTTAGGAGCGAGTTCACCACCACCCTCTTCGCCCATCGTGAACTGCCCGTAGCGATGGATTTGCTCTCTGCCTCATCTTCATTTCCAAGTAGTAATGCCCAGACTCTGCTATTCAAGTTTCTGTTGTATGAATTACTTGTTGATCCAACAGAATTATAGATTCCTAAATTTTATTTCCATCCCTCTCAGATCTACAACTGTCATGTACATAATCAGTACTTAATTATGTTCGATTGCTTGGTTGAGTGAAAGAAGGAACAAATGTTAGTTGAGTTTTTATCTTTGGTGTATGTGTGGGAAGTGGATTTCTGAAAGAACGGAAGTCTAATGCACTTTTCTCCTTTTAAACCTAAGGACACTGAGTGTCAGGTGACTTCACTTGTACAAGGCCACACAGCTAGCTTCAACACCTTTTAATTAATTAATTAATTGATTGATTGATTTATTTTTGTGGTACTGGGGATTGAACCCAGAGGGACCCTACCTCTGAGCTATGCCCACTGCCCATTTTTTGTTCTTTATTTTTGAAACAAGATCTCACTAAGTTGCAGAGGGCCTCGCTAAGTAGCTGAGGCTAGCCACGAACCTGCGATCCTCCTGTCTCAGCCTCCCAAGTACTGGGATTACAAATGCGCATCACCACGCCCGGCTTGACCACCTTTTAGAAAGTTGAAGAATCTCATGAATCTTGACCCATGTCCCATCTTCGAATTTAGTGTCCCAATTTTCTCTCTCTCTCTCTCGCTCACTTGCTCGCTCTCGCTCTCTTCTCTCTCTCTCTCTCTCTCTCTCTCTCTCTCTCTCTTGCTTTTTGATGTTGTTTGTTCCTTGTTTTTGTTTTGGGTACTGGGAATTGAACCCAGGGGCTTTCTACCTCTGAGCTACATACATGGCCCTTTTTATTTTTTATTTTAAAATAGGGTCTTGCCAGGTTGCTGAGAGTCTTGTTAAGTTGCTGAGCCTGGCCTTTAACCTACAATCCTCCTCTCTCAGCCTCCCAAGTCCTAGGATTACAGGCATGTGCCACCACACTTGGCTCCCAATTCTCCTATCAGAGATAATTATTGTATAATCTAAAAGAATAGATCAATGTAGTTTTCACCCCAAGCTGGTCACTTCAGTGAAAAAGTTAAGAAAAATAACTCAATTTAAAAATTAATAAAAGCCAGGCATGAGCAGGGTGTGGTGGCACACACTTGTAATCCCAGTACTTGGGAGGCTGAGACCAGAGGATCCAGGTTCACGGCCAGCCTTGACTACTTAGTGAGGCCCTCCGCAACTTAGCGAGACCCTGTTTCAAAATGAAGAATAAAAAAAATAGGGCTGGGAGTGTAGCTCAGAGGTAGAATGCCCCTGGGTTCAATCCCAGTACTAAAAAAAAAAAAAAAAAAAAAAAAAGCCAGGCATGGTGGCGCACACTTGTAATCCTAGTACTTGGGAAGCTAAGACAGGGGGATCTCAGGTTCGAAGCCAGCCTCGGCAACTTAGCGAGACCCTGTTTCCAAATAAGAAATAAAATCCGGCTAGGGGTATAAGTTGAAGGAAGAATGCCTTTGGGTTCAATCCCCAGTACCACACAAAAAATAAAAATAAAAATAAAAATAAAAAAAATAAAAATAAAAATAAAAATAAAAAAATAAATATTATAAGAACAGTAGTCAGTTGACGGGATCTCCTCACTTCTTTTCATCGACTGGAGACCATCAAAGTGGGCAAAGACCTTGATCACAGGCTCCTGTTTTTCTGCACTTTCTATAACTGGAAAAAACCTGAAACCTACTTCTCCAGGAAGGCCACGCAGGCCTTCTGTCCATAGATCTGTGCGATCCTCTTCGGCGTGTCTCCAAAGAAATCGGGGGCGTCGATGGCAGCGTGTAGGGTGTGGAGGGTCTTGAGGACATTCAGGTGGCCCGACTCGGCTGCAAAATGAGCTGGGGTCCAGCCCACGTCCGTCACCAGGCAGGCCCGGGCTCCATGCTCTATCAGGAGATGCACCACTGCCATCTGCCCTTGGGTGTACCCAGAAGAAACAGGAGGGGGTTAAGAGATATGTATCCGCGGTAGCCGGAGACCAGGCCCAGCCTAGACAGCTTGGAAGTAGGGAAGAAGTTTGCCTTCCAGGTGCCTCCAGCTTCCTAGCAGCATCCCTCCCACTTCTTCTTCCTCTTATGGGAAACCAGTGCCCTATCCTCACTCCATAATCCAGTTCCTTCTGTCCTCCTCCCAGGACCCTCCTCTCCTCTGTCCATTGTCCCAGGCCTCACCCGGAAACCTTCTCAAGTCCTGTCCGTAAAAGCACTGGTAATGATGAGGTAGAATAGAAGAAATAAAAATTTTAGGTAGAAAGGAGACAAGTTGGGAAGGAGAATATAGTTTTAAAAGTCTAAAATACAAGCCGGGCGTGGTGGCACATGCTTGTAATCCCAGTACTTGGGAAGCGGAGACCAGAGGATCCGGGTTCGCGGCCAGCCTCAGCTACTTAGTGAGTCCCTCCGCAACTTCGTGAGACCCGGTTTCAAAATAAAGTATAAAAAAAAATAGGGGCCAGGGGTGTAGCTCAGAGGTAGAAGCCCCTGGGTTCAATCCCCGGTACCACAAAAAAAAAAAAAAGAAAGAAATGTCTAAAATATTCCTTAGCTTGCCCTGTGAGGCTTGCCCGGGACATGCCCAAAGAGGCAAGACCCATATCTTTAAGAACACAATGGGCCAGCTTCACATCTGAAATTCCTGAGGCGATTAGTTTTGGAAGAGAAAGAACTTCACCTTCCAGCAGAACCCCAAAAGATCACACCTGCTGTTAAAAAGCCTTACACTCAGCTGGCCACCCGCTTTCCATCAGAAGAAAATGTCAGAAGAAAATCGTGCTCACCCTGACAGTAAGGCCCATTCTGCTTTCAGCAGTATCAGTGTTCATTTCAAAAACAAATATTTTGAAGCCCACCTACATGATAGCTCACAGAGCTTAAGAACATGGGCTTTCGAATCAGACAGATGTGGGTGGGTTCTTGTCCTCACAATGCTACTTACTAACAAGTGTCACCTTGGACAAGAATCAAACATCTGACTGAGGCTCAATTTCCAGACTGTCAACTAGGGATATTGTCACTTTCCCCTGTGAGTCCTTGAGGAGTACTAGCGAAGTCACAGACAGAAAGTCCACAGCATGGCGCCAGCATACAGCAATGGTCACGAAAGGGCGGTTTAGTATAGCTACCGTCACTTTGTCCTTCGATGTCTCCAAAAATCTTCCAGTTAGGTTTCCTGCAGCCAGTCTTGCTTTCTGCCAACCCAGAACCCTGTTCTTCCCCAGGAGTCAAAACCAATATTTTAAAAAGCGAAGTTGACTATGGTGCCTTCTACTTTTTTTTTTTTTTTTTTGGATTTAACCCAAGGGCATTCTACCTCTGAGCTACGCCCCGTCCCCCAAACCTTTTTTTATTTTTTGTTTGAAGCAGATTCTCTCTGGGTTGATGAGAGTCTCACTAAATTGCTGAGGCTGGCCTCAAACCTGTGATCCTTCTGTCTCAGCCTCCCAAGGGATTACAGGCATATACCATCATGCCCAGGTAACTAGCACACCTTCTTACTGGGTGATACTGGGGATTGAACCTAGGGGCATTCTTCCTCCAAGATATACCCTCAAGCCCTATTTTGAAACAGGATCTCACCAAGTTGCTGAGGGCCTTCCTAGGTTGCTGAGGCTGATCGCAAACCTGTGATCCTCCTGTCTCAGCCTCCCAAGTACTGGGATTGTAGGAGTACGCCACCACTTTCAGCTTTTTGATGGTGTTTCATTGCTAAAGCCCTTGACAAGCCCATTGGCTGAGTTGCACCACTATTCTACCCCAGTGCTATAACTGGGCTGTGGGAGGCATGGGGGATTCATGATGAGAAACAAAGTCCCCATCCTTCTTCATAATGCTCCATTCCTGTTAGAAGCGGAGCAGGTAGAGGGCTAATATTGAGAGCAGACTATAGGCTAGGCACTGTATACCAATTATCTTATACCCATTATATAGAAGAATAGACTGACGTCCAGAGACATTAAAGAACAAGCTTAAGGTACTACAGCTGTTAAGCGGTGATGTCAGGGTTGAAATGTCCCATCTGGCTCCAGAGAAACGCTCTTCCACTCTGGCACACAGCCTACAGACAGAGATCCTCGTGAAAGGGGGACTCAGGGGTGGATCTACCTGGGCGTTGTCCACCCACCTTTGATGGCAGCCCAGTGAAGTGGGGTCCGGTCATTCCAGTCTGTGTCCTTGTGGTTTGGGTCACAGAGACCTTTCTTCAAAATCCTTTTCACTAACTTACAGTCCCCCACAGCCACAGCTTGGTGGAGCTTTGTCATGTCTGACATTTTGGTCGATTCCATGACAGAAACTGCGGGAGAGACACATCACTTAGGAAATTCTACCTACCTCTTTATTCCTAGCAAGGGCTCCATAGATTTCTGTATCATCAATTTTCCCGCCTGCCTCGTGGGTTTGCAGCTAGGGCTGCCTCGTGCGTGTACTCTGCCAAGTGTGGACTTGGATTTAGCTATTGTGTTTACTTCATGCCAGTCTCTTACCCCAAAACAACTGGGGACACCCCCTACATACAGAATTATGTCTAAACTCACGGACGGGCACTCTACTCACTGGCCTCAAACCACCTCCCTGCACTCTCTCCTACTCCCACTTCAGAGTTCTAGTAGTGTTACCTTAACTTAGTTGTGTAATTCTGCATCTTATCTCATCTGAAGGATTTGTGTAATCATCCATGGTTGCTGATAATGACAGTTCATGTGAAAAGTTTCTGTAGGACACAGAGCAGGTGCTCCAGGAAAATGAAATGCCATTACTACATCAGGTGGGGAGAGGGACAAGATGCAAGCACACCAACAAAATAGCTAAAAATTGTTACTAATGTTATGCCATAAACTAGTAGTTCTCATACCATAGTCCATAGGCCCTTAAGGATCTCTGGAATTTTCCAGGGAATCTATGAAGTGAAATGATTTTAATTACAACATTAAAATGTTATTGACTTTGTTCACAGTGTTGACAATTGTCCAGGTGGTTCAAAAACGATGGGAGAGAAAAGTACAGGTGCCTTAGCACCAAGCAGGGCGGTGACCCCAGACTGGAGAAGTCGTCGAAAAAAGGGCCAGTTTATAGGAATATTAGGGTTTTTTACTTTGGTGCTGGGGATTGAACCCAGAGGCATTCTACCTCCAAGCTACACCACCAGCCCTGTTTTATTTTTTATTTGGAAACAGCGTCTCGCTAAATTGTTGAGGTTGGCCTCAAACCTGCAATTCTCCTGTCTCAGCTTCCCAAGTATTAGGATTATAGGCATGCACCACTACGCCCAGCTACAGGAACATTTTTAATGAAACAATATGAATTGTTTTTATTAAAATATACTGTTGATTATATGATTTAATGGATGTGATTTTAAAATATTACATAATGAAATGTGTCATCATTTGGAAAACCTTTGTCACCCCAGGGACCAAAATGTTCCATATGTCATGTGTAGGATGTTGCGAAACCAGTCATGAGTAAAGAGATCTATTTGAGAGCAACCAATAGATTTGGAGGGAGGTGTACTAGGGACAGAACCCAGGAGCATTCTACCTCCAAGCTACACCCCAAACCTGCAATGCTCCTGTTTCAGCCTCCCAAATACTGGGATTACAGGCATGTACCACCACACCTGGCAGACCAATAGATCTTAATGAAGCAAAGTTTGGATAGAGCCTGGGTATCCTTTCAGATTCCACATTGCAACTAATCTCTAAGACACTAATATTTGTCTCATTTTGGTGTAGTATCAAAGAAGAAAATCCAATTCTCTGAAAAGGCTATAAAATACTTTTCTCTTTCCAACTTTGAGTCTGAAGTCAGATTTCTTTATATATTTCAAACGAAACAACACACTGAATGCAGAAGTTGATACAAGATTTTGTCTTCTATTAAGCCAGTGATTGGAGAGATTAAAAAAAAAAGTAAACCAAACCAGGCGTGGTGGCACACGCTTGTAATCCCAGTACTTTGTGAGGCGGAGACCAGAGGATCTGGGTTCGTGGCCAGCCTCAGCTCTCTCTCTCTCTCTCTCTCTCTCTCTCTCTCTCTCCCTGTCTCTCTCTCTCTCTCTCTCT
>PVJS01027926.1:9460-25984 GCA_004027185.1 Glis glis
CACACCAAAAAAAAAAAAAAAAAAAAAGAAGCTGGGCGTGGTGGCGCACACTTGTAATCCCAGTACTTGGGAGGCTGAGACTGGAGAATCCGGGTTCGCGGCCAGCCTCAGCTACTTAGTGAGGCCCTCTGCAACTTAGTGAGACCCTGTTTCAAAGTAAAGAATAAAAAATAGGGCTGGGGGTGTAGCTCGGAGGTAGAATGACCCTGGGTTCAATCCCCAGTACCACCAAAAAAAAAAAAAAAAAAAGCAATGTAGCGTCAGTCTATAAAGTGCTGTATGGATCAATTGAACAATTTGTCTCTCAGGTGTATTCAATAGAAGAACTGGTCCCTAGATATTTGTACTAAAACCCAAAGTCAAAACATCATATTCGCTAACTGAAAATTGTTCCAGCATATGCAGGAAAAGGAGTTGAAAAGCATTATTCTGAGATCATTCGCACCACCTAAACTCAGCCAAATGAGTCCACTGTATCGCAGAGAACTCCTCGCATGGTCTCACGCTTTGCTTTACAGCTGTTCCGACAGGACTTGACACAAAGTGGAAATTGAGATCTTTAGGGTTAACCTGAGCATACTGGAAGCCAAGGAGAGGCTGAAGGTTATTACAGTGCCACAGTCTATGTTCTACCACAGTGACTAGTAGATCCAGCTGAACTATGTCTTGCATAACAGGCAAAAAAGTTTGGGTACAGTGATTGTCAACAACTTCCAAATAACCAATAGTTGGTTGATGGATAATCTATATAGAATACCCAAGGCCCCTAATTTCCCTCTCGGGAAATTTGACCCACAGGGCAGGGACAAATTGTTCAATTGAGAATTTGTTGAAGAATTTTGACCTGCAGGGACAAACTGTTCACTTAATCCCACTGTTCTTTCTGAATTTATCTTGAGTCCTCTGCATGCTGATATAGCCCTATGGTTTATTTTTATTGGTAGAGAAACACAATGTAAACAACACCTTTTTTTTTTTCCTGTAGTATTTGGGAAAGCAATCCAAGCTCTGTCACGAGTAAGTGAGGATCTATGGCTCGACCCATCTGACAAAGGTGTAAGTGTCACTGAACCCAGAAAAATCAACATCCAAGAGATGATGGTTAGGGGAAAAGGAAGGCTTTATTAGCCAGGCATGGTAGCACATGCTTGTAATCCCAGAACTTGGGAGGCTGAGACAGGGGGATCCAGGTTCGTGGCCAGCCTCAGCTACTTAGTGAGGCCCTCCGCAATTTAGTGAGACCCTGTTTCAAAATAAAGAATAAAAAATAGGGCTGGGGATGTAGTTTGGAGGTAGAATGCCCCTGGGTTCAATCCCCAGTTCCGCCAAAAAAAAAAAAAAGAAAGGCTTTATTTAAGTGGGGAGTGGTGGTGTACACCTGTAATCCCAGTACTTGGGAGGTTGAGACAGGAGGATTGCAGGTAAGTAGTGAGACTCAGCAACTTAGTAACACCCTGTTTCAAAATAAAAAATAAAACAGGGCTGGGAACCAGGCCTGGTGGTGCACGCTTGTAATCCCAGTACTTGGGAGGCTGAAACATGAGGATCAGAGGTTCGAAGCCAGCCTCAGCAATTTTGTGAGGCCCTCCACAACTTAGACCCTGTTTCAGAATAAAAAATAAAATAGGACTGGGGGTGTAGCTCAGAGGTAGAATGATCCTGTGTTCAAGCCCCAGTACTACAAAAAAAGAAAAGAAGCCGGGCATAGTGGCGCACGCTTGTAATCCCAGTACTTGGGAGGCAGAGACCAGAGGATCTGGGTTCGTGGCCAGCCTCAGCTACTTAGTGAGGCCTTTGCAACTTAGTGAGACCCGGTTTCAAAATAAAGTATAAAAAATAGGGCCGGGTGTGTAGCTCAGAGGTAGAATGCCCCTGGGTTCGATCCCCGGTACCGCAAAAAAAAAAAAAAAAAAAAGAGAAGTTAGTTTTCTCCTAAGTAGCTCTCTTACCTTTCCAGCTCGCGCTAAGGTCTACAAATTCTTGTCGGTCAGCATATGGATGCGTCCTGTTCTCTCCTGTGTTTTTTCAACATTATCAATGGTCAGCCACAAAGAAAATGAATGACAAAGACAGAATGTCGAATTTAAATTGCAAATTGGGAATGAAGGTAAATATAATTGGACATGGTTTTCTCTCTCTCTCTCTTTTTTTTTTTTTTTTGGTGGTACTGGAGATTGAACCCAGAGCATTATACCTCTGAGCTACAACCTTAGCCCTTTTTTTTTTTTTCGGTACCAGGGATTGAACCCAGGGGCATTCTACCTCCGCGCTACGCCCCCGGCCCTATTTTTTATACTTTATTTTGAAACCGGGTCTCACGAAGTTGCGGAGGGCAGAGGGAAAGAGAGAGAGAGACAGGGAGAGAGAGAGCCAGAGAGCTGAGGCTGGCCACGAACCCGGGTCCTCCGGTCTCCGCCTACCAAAGTACTGGGATTACAAGCGTGCGCCACCACGCCCAGCCTTAGCCCTTTTTAGTTTAGTTTTTTGTTATTGTTGTTTGGAAACAGGGTCTCCCTAGTTTGCTGAGAGTCTATGTTGTTGAGGCTGTCCTTGAACCTGTGATCCTCCTGTCTCAGCCTCCCAAGTACTGGGATTACAGGCATGCACCACCACGCCTGGCCCCTATTTTATTTTTTATTTTGAAACAGGGTCTTGCTAAGTGGTTGAGGGCCTTGTTAAGTTGCTGAGGCTGGTCTTGAACCTGCGATCCTCCTCTCACTCCCAAGCACTGGAATTACAAGTGTATGCCACTGTGCCTGGCTCCTGGTATTATCTTGTATGAAAGAAATATTCATTATATAGGATATAACATATATCCTATACTTTGTTGTTGTTTTTTTTTTTTTTTGCGGTACCGGGGATTGAACGCAGGGGCGTTCTACCTCCAAGCTACACCCCCGGCCCTATTTTTTATCCTTTATTTTGAAACCGGGTCTCATGAAGTTGCGGAGCCACCACGCCCGGCCTACTCTCTTCATTTATTAACACACATACTTTGTTTTTGTTTTTGTGGTACTGGGGATTGAACCCCGGAGAATTCTACCTCTGAGCTACACCCCCAGCCCTATTTTTTTTTAATTCTTTATTTTGAAACAGGGTCTTACTAAGTTGCAGAGGGCCTCACAAAGTAGCTGAGGCTGTCCTCGAACCTGTGATCCTCCTGTCTCAGCTTCCCAAGTACTGGGATTACAAGCGTGCGCCACCACGCCTGGCTGAGACCATGTTTCTAAATAAAATATTAAATTGGGATGGTGATGTAGCTCGGAGGTAGAATGCCCCCCACATGCTGATCAAACAACTACATCATGTTCTCAATGTGTGTAATGTGTTTGTGTTGCAGTCAATTCTACCCATCTTCAGATATCTGAATTCCCTTGAGAGAAACGTGGAAAAGTGCAAAATATTCACTAGATCTGATAAATGCAAAGTAGTTATTCAATTTTTCTGCAGACATGGTAAGTATAATTCAAAGTGGTTTAAAATATTGTGTTATCTTTAAAAAAATTTTTTTTGGTGGTATTGGAGATGGAACTCAGTGACCTTCTACCTCCAGGCTGCACCACCAGCCCTATTTTATTTTTATTTTTTATTTTTTTTTTGCGGTACCAGGGATGGAACCCAGGGGCGTTCTACCTCCGAGCTACACCCCTGGCCCTATTTTTTATCCTTTATTTTGAAACCGGGTCTCACGAAGTTGCGGAGGGCTTCACTAAGTAGCTGAGGCTGCCTGCGAACCCGGATCCTCTGGTCTCAGCCTCCCAAGTACAGGGATTACAAGCCTGCACCACCACGCCCGGCGCCCTATTTTATTTTTTATTTGGAAATAGGGTCTAGGTAAGTTGCTGAGAGCCTCATTAAGCTCTGCTGAATTTTATTGCATGGATTTTATATACAAATTCAAATTCTGATTGTACTTGTTCAAACAGTATAGCCCTAGCTGGGCGTGGTGGTACTGGTCTGTAATCCCAGTACTTAGGAGGCTGAGACAGGAGGATTGCAGGTTTGAGGACAGCCTCAGCAACACAGCAAGACTCTCAGCAACCTAGCAAGACCCTATTTCAAAAAAAGGGGTCTGGGGGTGTAGCTTGGAGGTAGAATGCCTCTGGTTTCAATTCCCAGTACCAAAAAACCAAAACCAAAGAAAAGCAAAACAAAAGAAGCAAACAAAAAACAGTATAGCCTTGAAAAGTCTTTTTTTGTGTATGTGTGTGTGGTACTGGGGTTTGAACCCAGAGGCATTCTACCTTCGAGCTACACCCCCAGCCCAATTTTATTTCTTATTTGGAAACAGGGTCTGGCTAGGTTGATGAGAGTCTCACTACTTGCTGAGGCTGTCTTTGAACCTGTGATCCTCCTGTCTCATCCTCCCAAGTACTGGGATTACAGACATGCACCACCATGCCTGGCTTATTTTTTATTTTGAAACAGGGTCTCACTAAGTTGCGGAGGGCCTCACTAAGTAGCTGAGGCTGGCTGCGAACCTGCAATCCTCCTGTTTCAGACTCCCAAGTACTGTGATTACAAGCATGCGCCACCACATCCAACTTATTTTTTATTTTTATTTTGAAACAGGATCTTGCTAAGTGCCTGGGGATTTCACTACTTGCTGAAGCTGTCCTCAAACCTGTGATCCTCCTGTCTCAGCCCCCAAGTACTGGGATGACAGTTGTGCGCCACTGTGCCTGGCTTGAAAAGTCATTTAACCTCACTGAGTGTGGTTTTCTCTTCTGAGATAAAGTCCCTATCACATAGGGATGTTGTGAGGATCAGAGAGCACATATATAAAACGTAGGCTACATGCTGGGTATGGTGGCGCACGCCTGTAAGCCCCAGACTTGGGAGGCTGAAACAGGAGGATTCGGGTTTGCGGCCAGCCTCAGCTACTTAGTGAGGCCCTCTGCAACTTAGTGAGACCCTGTTTCAAAATAAAGAATAAAAAATAGGTCTCTCTCTCTCTCTCTCTCTCTCTCTCTCTCCTTAGTGAGGCCCTTCGCAACTTCGTGAGACCTGGTTTCAAAAATAAAGTATAAAAAAAAAAATAGGGCCGGGGGTGTAGCACGGAGGTAGAACGCCCCTGGGTTCAATCCCTGGTACCGCAAAAAAAAAAAAAAATTGGGCTGGGGGTGTAGCACGGAGGTAGAATACCCCTGGGTTCAATCCCCAGTTCTGCAAAAAAAGAAAAAGAAAAAAAGAAAAGAAAGAAAAAGACCTGAGAGGCCCTTTTTTCTTTTCTCTGAGCAGCTGCCCTCATGCCTCTCTCTGCGCCACTCTGCGCCCCTCTCTGCCGTGGCTCTCACACCCTTGATATGGCCCGCGCCTTCCCTGAACCTGTATCCCACCTTTCTTGAATTAAACCTATGCCTTTATCTTTGACTGGCACGTGCTGAAATTCGACACAGAAGCCATGAACCCATAAGGAATCATTGTGTATACCCATGACAAAACCCAACTTGTATCCCTACCTCTTTCTCTTTCTCTAAAAGGAAAATAATTCACAGACCAGATGTGGAGGTCTAACTGCCAAAAGCCCAGTTGAGAAAGATCGGTCCTAAGGTGCTATGTGTGGTGGACACTCACCCTTAGAAATTAAGAAACTAAGCCAGGCGTGGTGGCGCACGCTTGTCATCCCAGTCCTTGGGAGGCTGAGACAGGAGGATCACAGGTTCGTGGCCAGCCTCAGCTACTTAGTGAGGCCCTCCGCAACTTAGTGAGACCCTGTTTCAAAATAAAGAGTAAAAAATAGGGCTGGGGGTGGAGCTCAGAGGTAGAATGCCCCTGGGTTCAATCCCAGTACTGCAAAAATAAATAAATAAATACATAAATAAATAATAAATAATAAAATCGGGATGGGGATGTAGCTTGGAGGCAGAATGCCCCTGAGTTCAATTCTCAGTACCACACACAAGGAAAAAAAAAAGAAAAGAAAAGAAAGAAAGAAATTAAGAAACAGTGTTTCTGAGGAATTGGGGTATTGCCAGGCTGTGGTCAGAGGGGCACGAGTTGCTCGACGGGCACGAGTTGCTCGGCGTCCACAAGGGGGCGGTACCACATCTCTTAAGTAACAGTGCGGCTCCAAACTACACGCACCCGCCCTGTGGTCAAGATTCCTTTAGTGTGTTGCTCTAATTTGGCTGTGAAACTTAGAGATTTGTAAGGTCTGATTATTTTTCATTTAACATTATTAAGAGGTTGCCTTTTTCTTTTGAAGGTATTAGAAGAACTCATAATGTGTGTTTTCAAGAGAGTAAGCCTTTGCAAGTTAATTTTCACAAGAGTATGTGTACTAACATGCTCATGATACAATCAAGGTAATGAGTTCTCTGTTGTTTGTGTTTCCTTTTTTCTTTTCTTTTTTATTTTGTTACTGGGGATTGAACCCAGGAGCATTCTACCCCTGAGCTACACCCCCCAGCCCCATGTTTTATTTATTTATTTATCTATTTATTTATTTATTTATTTATTTATTGTGGTACTGGGGATTGAACCCAGGGGCATTCTACCTCTGAACACTAACCCCAGCCCTATTTTTTATTCTTTATTTTGAAACAGGGTCTCACTAAGTTGTAGAGGGCCTCACTAAGTAGCTGAGGCTGGCCACAAACCTGCAATCCTCCTGTCTCAGCCTCCCAAGTACTAGGATTAAAAGCGTGCACCACCATGCCCAGCTCTCTATTTTTTATTTTGAAACAGGGTCGTTCTTAGTTGCTGAGATTCTCACTAAGGTGTTGAAAGTCTTGCTAATTTGCTGAGGCTGGCTGTGAACCTGTGATCCTCCTGTCTCAGTCTGCCAAGGACTGGGTTTACAGGTGTGCATCACCCCACCTGGCTTGTTTATGTTTCTTCTTTTTTTTTTTTAATATGGTATGGTCACAGAGGGAAGGATTGATGCCGTACACCTTTTCAGTTAGTTACAGTTTTATTTTCTCCTCATTTGTTTATTTATTTACTTTTTGTGGTACTGGGGATTGAACCCAGGGGCATTCTACCTCCCAGCTACACCCCCAGCCCTATTTTTTTATTCTTTATTTTGAAACAGGGTCTAAGTTGTGGAGGGCCTCACTAAGTAGCTGATGCCCATGCCGCCATGCCCATCCAGGCTCATTTTTAAAAAATATATATCAGTAGCTGGCATGGTGACGCACACTTGTCATCCTAGTATTTGGGAGGCTGAGACAGGAAGATCCGGGTTAGCGGCCAGCCTCAGCTACTTAGTGAGGCCCTCCATAACTTGGTGAGACCCTGTTTCAAAATAAAAGAATAAAAAATAGGGCTGGGAGTGTAGCTTGGAGGTAGAAGCCCCTGGGTTCAATCCCCAGTACCACACAAAAAAATTATATGTTTTTTGTTTATTATTTATCTATTTATTCATTTATTTATATTGGTCTGGGTTAGCCAGCCTCAGCAATGTAGTGAGACTCAGCAACCTAGCGAGACTCTGTTTCAAAACAAAAAATAAAAAAGGGCCGGGATATAGGTAGAATGCCCCTAGGTTCAATCCTCAGTACCAAATATATATGTACTAGAAATATGTCAGTTCATATACAACAATGATGATGGGCCTTCAGGGGAAATTTTCCTATACCCAGGCCAACTAATCTATTTATTTCCAGATTAAACATTTGAGTCCCAGTTAATAAGGTTCTGCCTTGTTTGTTTTTTGAAACGACGCTCCGACTTTTCCTTACCTTGTAGGCTGCTCGCCGACGCAGTGGTTCTGTTCCCGCCGACTCAAGAGGAGGTGACCCTGGCCGTTACTCCCCAGCATTTTTGCCTCAAGAGTTTTAGCGAGGAATCGCTGGGTGAGGAGATTACACCTGTCACCGCTCTGACGGCTCCATCTTCCCAGCTTTCTTCACGACTCGCCCCATGGCGCACATTAGTAGCGTATTTATTCAGGTCTAAAAAGCATGCCGGGCGTGGTGGCACATGCTTGTCATCCCAGTACTTGGGAGGCTGAGACTGGAGGATCCGGGTTCGTGGCCAGCCTCAGCTACTTAATGAGGCCTCCGCAACTTAGTGAGACCCTGTTTCAAAATAAAGAAAAAAAAATAAGGCTGGGGGTGGAGCTCGGAGGTAGAGTGTCCCTGGGTTCAATCTCCAGTACTGCAAAAAAATAAATAAATAAAAAATAAAATAAAAAGCAGTGAGTTGTACAAAGATCATGAAAAGGTTTTTTTTTTTTTTTTTGCCGTACTGGGGATTGAATCCAGGGGCATTTTACCTCTGAGCTACACCCCCGGCCCTGTTTTTATTCTTTTTTTTTTTTTTTGGTACTGGGGATTGAACCCAGAGGCATTCTACTTTCAAGGTACATCTCCAGCCCTATTTTTAATATTTTATTTCTTCTTTTGAAACAGAGTCTCGCTAGGTTTGATGAGAGTATCACTATTTGCTGAGGCTGTCCTCGAAACTGAAATCCTCCTGTCTCAGCCTCCCAAGTACCAGGATTACAAGTGTGCGCCACCACGCCTGGCTCCGGCTCCTATTTTATTTTATTTTATTTTATTTTATTTTTTGCAGTACTGGGGATTGAACCCAGGGGCATTCTACCTCCGAGCTACACCCCCAGCCCTATTTTTCATTATTTTGAAACAGGGTCTCACCAAGTTGCGGAAGGCCTCATTAAATAGCTGAGTCTGGCCACGAACCTGTAATCCTCCTGTCTCAGCCTCCCAAGTACTGGGACTACAAGAATGTACCACCACGCCTGGCTCTACTCATGGCTATTTTTAACCTATCATTTTTGGTTATATTTTCCCATTAATTTTTTTTTTTTTTTTTTTTTTGCGGTACCAGGAATTGAACCCAGGGCATTCTACCTCCAGGCTATACCCCAAGTCCCTATTTTTTATTCTTTTTATTCTTTTTTTTTGCAGTACCGGGGATTGAACCCAGGGGCATTCTACCTCCGCGCTACACCCTGGCCCTATTTTTATACTTTATTTTGAAACCAGGTCTCACGAAGTTGCGGAGGGCCTCACTAAGTAGAGAGAGAGAGAGAGAGAGAGAGAGAGGGAGAGAGAGAGAGAGAGAGCTGAGGCTGGCCACGAACCCAGATCCTCCGGGCTCCGCCTCCCAAAGTGCTGGGATTACAAGCGTGCGCCACCACGCTCGGCCCTATTTTTTATTCTTTATTGGAAACAGGTTCTCACTAAGTTGTGGAGGGCCTCACTAAGTAGCTGAGGCTGGCCGCGAACCCGGATCCTCCAGTCTCTGCCTCCCCAAAACTGGGATTACAAGTGTGCGCCACCACGCCCGGCCTCCCATTAAAATTCACCAAGTACCTCTGGGACTAATTTAATTCTTTATTCTCCTGCAACATGAAACAGATCTGAACAATTCTGTGTACAGTGAGATGTCTGTTGGCGCAGAGGAGTTTGACTTCTTTCAGATTGGATTGGATACTGAAATAACATTTTGCTTCAAAGAACTGAAGGTAAACCGATATTTGTGTCAAATTCAACTTTGAATTTTCACTGGTAGTTTTTATATATATATATATAAAGATTTCAAGTTTTTTCTTCTTCTCTTCCTCTAGGGAGTGCTGATGTTCTCAGAAGCTACACATGTTCCCATAGCTATTCATTTTGACTTTCCTGGAAAGTAGGTGCATGGGAGCTTTTCTTTTCTTTTTTTCTTTTTTTTTTTTTTGCGATACCAGGGATTGAACCCAGGGGCGTTCTACCTCCAAGCTACACCCCCGGCCCTATTTTTTTTTTGAAACCGGGTCTCACAAAGTTGCGGAGGGCCTCACTAAGTAGCTGAGGCTGGCTGCGAACCCGGATCCTCCAGTCTCCGCCTCCCAAGTACTGGTATTACAAGCGTGCACCACCACGCCCGGCTCATGGGAGCTTTTCTGAATGTGTTTCTTTTCTTTTGTTGCATATAGATAAAACCCTCTGCAATCTGGATCATGGTGAAATTAATTCAGGCCTGGGGAATTCCGTAACTTTATTAACCTCATTTATTTTTTTTATTTATTTTTATGTGTGTGTGGTACTGGGGATTGAACCTAGGGGCATTCTACCTCCGAGCTACACTCCCAGCACTATTTTATTTTTATTTTGAAACAGGGTCTTGTTAGGTTGATGAGAGTCTCACTACTGTTGAAGTTGTCCTTGAACCTGCGATCCTCCTGTCTCAGCCTCTCAAGTACTGGGATTACAGGCGTGCACCACCATGACAGACTCTAACCTCATTTATCAAACTAAAAATTTGAAAGATGTCTTAACATGGTATTTGAAAATTGGTAATTCAGCTGAGCACCATGGCTCATGTCTGTAATCCTGGTTCTTGGGAGATTGAGACAGGAGAATCCCAGATTCAAGGACAGCCTCACCAAGTAGTGAGACTCTTAACAACCTGGGGTGGTCCTGTTTCAAAATAAAAATAAAAATATGGCTGGGGGTGTAGCTTGGAGGTAGAATGCCCCTGAGTTCAATCCCCAGTACTACCAAAAATAAAAAGGAAAATGAAAATTCAACTGGGCGTGGTCACGGCTCACCCCTGTAATTCCAGTCCTTGGGAGGCTGACACAGGAGAATCACAAGTTCGAAGTCAGGCTCAGCAACTTAGTGAGGCCCTCTGCAACTTAGTGAGACCCGGTTTCCAAACAAAAAATAAAATAGGGCTGGGCATTTAGCTCTGCAGTAGACTCCCTCTGGGTTCAATCCCCAGCACCACACACACAGACACACAGACACACACACACACACACACGTGTGCGCGCGCGCGCACACACATGCACACACACACACACACGCACGCAGTGGATTTCATTTCTGCCCTTCCTTTGCCTTTGTAGGCCTGTGGTGTTGAGCATCGAGGACATGCTCCTGCAGGCCGACTTCATTTTGTCTACGTCGACGGACAGTCTCAGTAGGGCGTCTTCGCCACCATCACTGTGTCTTTCCCAGACACGGAGAAGGTAAGGCTGTGTTGTAACTTCCTTCTTGGTTGGGGCAAGCCACGCCATCTTATTCTGCAATAATTCACTGACACTCATGAAGGAAACAACTGAGGAGTAAAATGTGACATCAGAAATTTTACCCAGCCGGGCGCGGTGGTGCACGCTTGTCATCCCAGTACTTGGGAGGCTGAGACCGGAGGATCCGGGTTCGCCACCAGCCTCAGCTACTTAGTGAGGCCCTCCGCAACTTCGTGACACCCGGTTTCAAAATAAAGTATAAAAAATAGGGCTGGGGGTGTAGCGCAGAGGTAGAATGCCCCTGGGTTCAATCCCCGGTACCACAAAAATAAAATAAAATAAAGAATAATCCAAGCTAGATGTGGTGGTGCACACCTGTAATCCCAGTACTTGGGAGGCCGAGACAGGAGGATCACAGGTTCAAGGACAGCCTCAGCAATTTAGCGAGCTGTCAGCAACTTAGCAAGAGACCTGTTTTCAAATAAAAAATAAAATAAGGCTGGGGGTATAGCTCAGAGATAGAACTCCCCTGGTACCAAAACAAAACAAAACCCATGATTAGGATCATACGAGGTGTTTTATATTCTGATTTTCCTCATAAAATATATTGTGGGCATGTATATTCCAGTAGCACTGATTTTTTTATTTTTGCAGTACTGGGGATTGAACCCAGGGGCATTCTACCTCCGAGCTACACCCCCAGCCTGACTTTTTATTCTTTTTTTTTAAACAGGGTCTCACTAAATTGCAGAGGGTCTCACTAAGTTGCTGAGGCTGGCCTTGAACCTGGATCCTCCGGTCTCAGCCTCCCAAGTACTGGGATTACAAGCATGTGCCACCATGCCTGGCTCCTATATTATTTTTATTTAATTTTTTGTGTGTGTGGTACTGGGGAACCTGGGTACTGGGGAACATCCGGGCTACACCCCCAGACCTTTTTATTTTTTATTTGTAAATAGGGTCTCACTAGTTGCTGAGGCTGGCTGTGAATCTGCGATCCTCCTGTCTCCGCCTCCCAAGTACTAGGATTATAGGTATGCGCCACCTCGCCCAGCTTATATACATTAATATTAACTTTCAACAATTAGTTTTGTTATTTCAGTACATTCCCTAAGTCAGTGCTATCATCATCATCCCGCATTACTCCTTTAGTGATATAAAATAATACATTCCAAAGTAAGCAGCTAGCTGGGTGTGTTGCACGCTTGTAATTCCAGTCCTTGGGAGGCTGAGTCAGGAGGATCACAGGTTCGAGGACAGTCTCAGCAAGTAGTGGGACTCTCAGCAACCTAGCGAGACCCTCTTTCAAAATAAAAATAAAATAGGGCTGGGGGTGTAGCTCCAAGGTAGAATGGCCCTGGGTTCAATCCCCAGTATCACACAAAAAAATATAAGCAGCTCATTTAATCCCCATTAATGCCTCAGGTCGGATCTGGTCCGGTCAAACCCGAATGCTGGTACGAGCGTCCCCAGCCAGGCCCCGGACAGCATCTCCAGAAAAGCAGTTCGGAAAAGGCTCCCTCCTCGCGAGGACCCCCTGAGGAAACCGGGAGGATCCGCAGTGGGCAAGAGGGCCAGCCCTGTGTCAAAGAGAGCAAGAGGACAGGACACCGGCGCGGTCCCGGAAAGCAGCATCAGCACTGCAGAGGAAGGGCCCGGCTCGCCACCCCGGCCACCCCGCAGGAAGGTACGAGGGGCCGCAGCCAGCGGGTCCCCAGCACCAGGCCTCCTGCCCCAGCCCCCCAGCTCCTGAAAATTAACTTCCTTCTCTTCTCTCTCTCCTTCCTTTTTTTTTTTTTTTTGGTACTGGAATTGAACCCAGGGGAGTTCTACCTCCAGCCTACACCCACAGCCTTTTTATTTTTATTTTTTTGCGGTACTGGGGATTGAACCCAGGGGCATTCTACCTCTGAGCTACACCTCCAGCCCTGTTTTTTATTCTTTATTTTGAAACAGGGTCTCACCAAGTTGCGGAGGGCCTCACTAAGTAGCTGAGGCTGGTCGTGAACCCGGATCCTCCGGTCTCAGCCTCCCAAGTGCGGGGATCACAAGCGTGCACCACCATGCCTGGCCTATTTTTTATGTTGAAACAGGGTCTTCCTAAGTTGCTGAGGCTGGTCTTGAACCTGTGATCCTCCTGTCTCAGCCTCCCAAGTACTGGGATTATAGGCATGTGCCACCACACCCAGCCCTTTTCTTTCTTTTTTTCCCCCTTTTCTTTTTTGGGTTAAACCCAGGGGTGTTCTACCCTGAGCTACACCCTCAGCCCTTTTTTATTTTTATTTTGAGGCAGGGTTTCACTAAATTGTCCAGGCTGGCCTCAAATTTAGGGTCCTCCTGCCTCAGCCTCCCAAGTACTGGGATAACATGTATGTGCTACCATGCCGGTCTCCTACATATCTTTTTTTAATAGGGGAGGGGTGAAGCTAGTCTCAGATGGTAAAAAGTCTGATTTATAGAATATCAAAATAAAATGGTGGGGCCGGGCGTGGTGGCGCATGCTTTTAATCCCAGTACTTGGGAGGCTGACATAGGATCACAGGTTCGCGGACAGCCTCAGCTACTTATTGAGGCCCTCGACAACTTAGTGAGACCCTGTTTCAAAATAAAGAATAAGCTGGGCGTGGTGGCGCACACTTGTAATCCCGGTACTTGGGAGGCTGAGACCGGAGGATCTGGGTTCGCAGCCAGCCTCAGCTACTTAGTGAGGCCCTCTGCAACTTTGTGAGACCCTGTTTCAAAATAAAGGATAAAATATAGGGCTGGGGGCGTAGCTCGGAGGTAGAATGCCCCTGGGTTCAATCCCCAGTACCGCAAAAAAAAACCCAAAACACAAAATAAAGAATAAAAATAGGGCTGGGGGTGTAGCTTGGAGGTAGAATGCCCCTGGGTTCAATCCCCAGGACCGCAAAAAAGAAAAAAAAAGGGTGTGATTGCAGGGCCTGGTGGCGCACACTTGTAATCCTAGCACTTGGGGGGCTGAGGCAGGAGGATGGCAGGCTCGAGAAGAGCCTCAGTAAGTAGTGAGACTCTTGTCAACCTAGTGAGACCGTTTCAAAATAAAAATAAAATAGAGTGGGGTGTGGCTCGGAGGTAGAATGCCCCTGGGTTCAATCCTCAACACCACAAAAAAGAAAAAAAAAAGGATGTGTTAAGTTCAATGAAGGCAAAGTCTGGGAGCTTTGAGATTTAAGGTGTAGAGTAACCTAATCCAGGAGGCCTAATCCAGTAACCTAACCCAAGGTGTAGACTAACCTAATCCCTTTGAAACTGGAATTTGAGCTGAGCTGCAAAGTATAAGGAAGTAGTGTGGGGGGAGGGGCTGGGGAAAGAGCCAAGGCCCTGTGGCGGGAGGGGGCACGCGGACAACCGTGTGGCTGGGGACAGACTGCCAGGGGACAGTGGTTCAAGGTGAAGCTGGAAGCCGGGCGTGGCGACGCACCCCTGTAATCCCATCCTTGGGAGGCTGAGGAAGCCCGCAGGTTCGAAGCCAGCCTTAGCAACGTAGCAAGGTCCTCAGCAACTTAGGCCCGTTTCCAAATAAAAAGTAAAATAGGGCTGGGAGTGTAGCTCGCCCCAGAGGTAGAATGCCCGTGGGGGTCAATTCCCAGCACTACACACAAAAACAGACAGACAGACAAAGGTAGGGCTAAGGAGAGAGAGAACAGGAGATGGGGTGCACGGACAGCTCAGGGGACGTCCTGGTGGCTCCGGGAGCGGGAGTCACAGCTCACTGGTTCCAAACTCGCGCCTTTGAAGTCAGGGAAGGGTCTGGTCTCAGAGCGAGCTGGCCCAGCCATGAGGGCTCTGGGTGTCCCGTGAACCAACAGAGGCAGGGACACCGCCACCGCACTGTCGCGTTTCTGAGAGGCTGTCACCGAGGGCATTGTCAGTGAGCACGCCTTCACTTCAGAATCAACAGTGCGGGCATTTTTTCCCCTCTAGTTTTCCTGCTTGTTCTTTGGAGCAGTTTCTTCAGGCCAGCACGAACACGGCGACCCCCCTCTCAGCAGCCTGGCGATGGCGAGCGACAGCGAGGACGAGACGACGAATGGCAGCGACTCCACAGCCTAGAGCCAACACGGGGTCCGACCTCCCCGAAATGGAGGAAGGGCTTCAGCTTTTCTAAATGACACCGTCTAGCCGGGCGTGGTGGCGCACACTTGTAATCCCATAATCCCAGGATTTGGGAGGCTGAGACAGGAGGATCGCAGGTTCAAGGCCAGCCTCAGCTACTTAGTGAGGCCCTCTGCAACTTAGTGAGACCCTGTTTCAAAATAAAGAATAGAAACTAGGGCCGGGGGTGTAGCTCGGAGGTAGAATGCCCCTGGGTTCCATCCCCAGTACCGCAAAAAAAAAAAAAAAAAAAAAAAAAGACACCGTCTTTTACAGCCATGTGTCTGGGAACAGCTGCCGTCACGTGTGTACAACTGGCTGTAAGTCCAGTAGGCTGCTTGGGAGCAGAAGTGTTCTGTGTAGGAAAAAGCCAGCTAGAGTTCTCCAGTTCAATCCGTGTTCACCCTTGAGCCTTTAACAAGTTTCCTGGGTTTTTTTTTTTTTTTGGTACTGGGAATTGAACCCAGGGGCATTCTACATCTGAGCTACACCCCAACCCCTTTTTATTTTTCATTTTGAAATAGGGTCTCACTGGGTTGCTGAGAGTCTCGCTAAGTTGCTGAGGCTGGCCTCAAACCTGCAATCCTCCTGCCAGTTTCTAAAGGTAAACCTTTGGTGCCATTGCAGCACACCGATGGCTTGAAATGAGTGTGCCTCAAGTCGGGGCCCTTTTCTACTTGAAAGCCATTATTTGGGGCTTGGTAATTTCAGAAACAGCAAAAAGTTATGCAATCTTTTCTCATGGAATGACATGACTTTTTTGTCCATTGTTTTTTGCTTTAAGATTTTAAAGAAAGTAGCTCCTGGTAAAAAATAAAATATAGTCATTCCCTCTTTGGAGTCTTTTTATATTTTGTAAAATCTTACGTCATAGCCTTCAACGGTCCTGATTTCTGGACAGGATTTTTACTTTGCCGCATGGTTCTTAAGGAACTGAACGGAAGCAATGGTGACGTTCCTTTTGTGTGTGTGGTGCTGGGGATTGAACTCAGCGCTTCCTACCTCTGACCTACACCCCCACCCTTTTTAAAATTTTTTTGTTTTGAAACAGGGTCTCACTAGGTTGCTCAGAGTCACTAAATTGCTGAGGCTGTCCTCGACTCTGTGATCCTCCTGTCTCTGCCTCCAAGTACTGGGATTACAAGTGTGCGCCACCACGCCTGGTTTATGTCTCTGTACTTCAAGAATTAGCTTCTTAGCCAGGCGTGGTGGCGCACGCTTGTAATCCCAGTACTTTGGGAGGCAGAGACCGGAGGATCCGGGTTCGCGGCCAGCCTCAGCTCTCTCGCTTTCTCTCTCTCTCTCTCCCCGTCTCTCTTTCTCTCTCTACTCAGTGAGGCTTCCGCAACTTCGTGAGACCCGGTTTCAAAATAAAGTATAAAAAATAGGGCCGGGGGTGTAGCGCGGAGGTAGAACGCCCCTGGGTTCAATCCCCGGTACCGCAAAAAAAAAAAAAAAAAAAAAAAAAAAAAAAAAAACAA
>PVJS01027927.1:0-25881 GCA_004027185.1 Glis glis
TTAATTTTTTCCTGGAATTAACAATGAATCAAATTTCAGAACACAACGATAATAATAATAATAATAATAATAATAACAATAATAATTATAATAAGGAAGATTTAAAAAATGATTATTCATATGTAATGGCATATTTTACCTAGAGGAAAACTATTATAAGTAGTGAAAATGTTGAGCTTACATAGTAAAATATATATAAATAATTTTCTTATATAGGAGCAATAACAAGCCAGATTATAGACACCTGAAAAAACCACACACATGTACACACACACACACACACACACACACACTCACACACACACACACACAGAATCATTAGAACTAAATGTATCACCTTAATTTGAATGTAAAGCAAATCATTCAGGTAATACCAAGGTCCGAGAATGGATTTGTAAATTTACACACAAAAGTAACTAATGACAACAAACCAAAATAGTGATTACATTCGGGGAGGGAGAAGGCAGCCAGGAGTACATAATCGATGCTTCTGGCATGCTGATGAGTTTCTATTCCCTAATCTGGGGAGTAAATTGCATGGCTGTGTCCTTTTGTGTGTCTGTGTGTAAAAGTTCACACTAACCCGTACACTCAGGATTTTAATTTTTTATAGGCAGGTGATATTGCAATAAAAGTTTACTTGAAATATAAACTCTGACCTGAACATTTACGAATAAATTAGAATTAGCAAAAAAGAAGGTGGGTAGAGTTACCGATTTGACAATGTGACTATAGGTCTAGGAGCATAAGCTAGGATGATATATGTGCAAACTATAAACAGTGCCACGAATGAAATATAAATTTTGAGGCAGGAATTGATGGAGACAATGCTAGAAAAACAGACAGGGACAAGCACGCAGAGGGACTTGAATTTGACACTAAGAATCTTGGCTTGCAACCGATAGAAAATGGGAAGCATGGAAGGATTCTGAGAAGCCAGAAGAGGGAAAAGGGACTGGACTGTGTGTTTCAAAGAGGGTGACATTCTAACAAGCAAATAATTGAAATCAGAAGTTTAGGATTAGAGAAGCTGTGAGGCGAAAGGCGGGGTGCCAAGTATTAATTCCATTTAAATTTAGAACTGAGGTTAAACAAATGAGAAAATTTTAATACCAAGGTGCACATGTTTTAATCCTGGCAACTTAAAATTCAAAATGCAATTTACAAAAATTTTGTGTTATGAGTGGGGAAAATGTAAGAGTATCACCTTGTTTGCTAATTTGATACCGATTGCCATTGATAGACTAATATGGATTTTTATACATATTAAAAAGCATTAGTAGTTATAAAGGTGGTTGGAAAGGCAAAACTATAAGGAATCGAGTTCTATAAACATTGCAGACTATCAAAAGTAAAACCCAAAGCTTTTACACAAAGCAAAAGAAAACACAAGCTACAGAATATAATAGATACAGTATGAAACATTAAGAACAAGTGGGATAACATAAATGACAGAATTCAGAACAAAAATATCTGATATAGCAACAAATGTCAGTGGGGTAAACTAACCTATTAAAAGAAAAAGACTCAGATGGTATCAAAAAATAAAACCTAACTACATGTCATGTATGTGAGACATATCTGAAATTGACTCAGAAGTTTTGAAAGTGAAAAGATAGACTAAAATCACACCAAGAAGACGCAAGCAAGAAATAAATCAGAGTTCTCAATATTTAAAGGAAAGTTAAATCCAAGGCAAAACATTAAATGTCAAAAATAAAAGAGTTTATAAGAAATGGTAGAGACACATAAATATTAAGTGTTCCTGTGCTTCATTAAAACGTTAAAATGTAAAACCAAGAATTGAGGCAATGAAAGGAAAAAAATAGAGTCACGGAAACTAGCAGAGTTTATTTTCTCTCCTATGCAGCAGAGCGAGCAGGTCTGTATTGGCTGGAACCAGCTTCTCCTGCAGGTATGTCAAGGTAGGAGGTGGTGAGAGACGTGAACTCCTGTTGTCTTTGTTTACTGAAGTTCATTTTCCCAGGTCCAGCGCATCTTTCCTTTGGTCCATGTCCAATTGATTTCAATTCACGTTTGTCTCCCGAGTACTGAATTTGAGTCTCCTATGTTTGTTTATCATTTGAATATATTCTTTGTACCTGTTGCCCATTTTATTCTCTTGGTGTCTATATATTTTTCTGGTGGATTCGTAAAATTTCTTTGGACATCATAAACACTGTTTACCTATTATTTACATTGAAAAACGTTACCAACAATCTCTTTTTATCATCTGTTTTGCTTTGTTGTTGTCATCTATTTTGCCATCACTGTTATATTTTTACTTTAAAATGTTTATTTTACTGGGAATTCCTTTGAGAAATGCTACAAAATACAAATCCAAGTAGACCTTCTTCTGATAGATAATAAATTCCACTAAGACTGTTTATTAAGTACTCTAAACTTTCCCAATGATTTGAGAAACACAGTTTTATGTATTTGGATTCATTTATACACTCACGTATATAGATCTATTTAACAATGAAATGCAATAAATTGGAAATATAAAATATTCAATAAATTAGAAATATTGAAATAGAAATATATTTGTAAACCTTTAACATGGTACTACACCTAAATCAAAGGCAAACAGGATTGATAAGTGAAATACAAGAAGCATAACCATTAAAAATCAAGAATAAACCAAATTTCACTTAAAATTACTTGGAAAGTATGAATCAATGTTGTAAGAAAAGAAGTTAAAGTATCAGGTATTAAAAAACAGAAGCAAATTTATTATTATTTGCACACAATATGATTGTATACTTGGAAAGATAATCAACTGAAAAGCTATTTTAATGGTAAGAGAATTTTATAGATTGACTGACTGAAAAATTAATATATAAAAATCAATACCTTCGTAGACACAAACAGTAAAGTTAGAATATCAAATGCAGGAAAGATCCCATTTACAAGAGCAACAAAAAAGATAAACTATCTAGGAATAAACTGGAGAAATGTTCAGTGTCTATTGGAAGAAAATGATAAAACTCTACTGAGAGACATAAAAGAAGAATTGAAAAAGAGGAAAGGCACATTTCTTATGTACAGAAAGTTTCAATAGTGTGAAGATTTTAATTCTTTTTGAAATTTATGAATTCATTGTGAGGTTAGGGTTGCTCAAGGAGGTGCAAAAATCCCTAGGTCCTGGAACAAGTGAAAGGAAAGGAGAATATTTGGCAGGGAGTTACAATAATGATTGACCCCACTAATTCCATGCTTACAGGTAGTAAAAAATAACATTAATTTTGTGTGTGTGTGTATGTGTGTGTGTGCGTGCCTGTAAATACACACACACACACACACACACACACACACACATACACATATACATATAATTCATTCTTTCTGCTCAGTAAATCAGGCTAATTCCTTAGGAAGTCTTACCAAGTTTGGTTTCACAGCCAGTCCTATAGAAGGGTGAAGGTCCCAAGAAGCCCTGTCCCTAACCCTAAGCATGCCAATGGGGAAGGCCAACAAAGAGTAAACATGAAAGTATTTAATTAGCTTATATAGGATACTTTCAAGTAATGCATAAGTACTCAGTCCACTTTGATAATAATCTGTTAATGCACCCAATATATTGGATTGCCATTTCCTTATATACATCTGTCTAGACCAGGGGTCAGCAAACAGTGGCCAATGGCCCAAATCTGGCCTGCCACTTGTTTTTTATAAATAAATCTTTATTGGAACACAATCATGTCCATTCATTTACATATTGCCTGTGACTGCTTTCAGGCTGCATCAGCAGAGCTGGGTAGCTGCGATAGAGATTGTAAGGCCTAGAAACCTGAAAACATTTACTATCTGACCCTTTATGGAAGAAAAGATGACTGACATGTGTTCTTGACCATGAACTGTTGAAAGCAAGCTCACTTCTTTCTCATCTCAGCACACTTGGTATTCAAAAACAATTTTTTGTGGGTTAATGGATTTACAGAAAAGATGTTAGTTTAAGGCTTTAAGTTTTGATTTATTTACTTAGATACATTTACTATTTATTTTTTTCATACTTGGGATTGAACCCAGGGGCATTCTACTTTCAAGCTACATCCCCAGCCCTTTTTTCTTTTTAATTTTTTTTTTTATTTTGAAACAGAGTCTCACTAAATTTCTGAAAGTCTCGCTAAATTGATGAGGCTTAGCCTCCCAAATACTGGGATTTCAGGCGTGCACTAGCAGGCCTGACACATTTACCATTTTTAATGAAACATGGAGTACAGGGTAGATCTAAGAAAGACGGCAAAAAATGCAGGAGAGAAATAGATAAAGGTTTGGGATATGGATGGAGGATTGTAAACAAATTGAGAGAGAGCATTACAATAGACACAAAATGTGGGTGCATGAGTCTAGAATAAATTTGGGAGCTGGACAAGGGGCAACAATAGCGAAGTCCCTTGAAATCAAAAGACCTGGGGTTCGTTTTAGTTCTTGATTCTTATAATATCCTCCCTCTACCCCCTTTCCAGAAACTCAAAATTAAGCCTTGTAATTTCTCATTTCCAAATATGTGGAAACTTTTTTCATTCCCAATTCAATCGCTGCTGGGAGGAAGTTACCACTGTCTACTTCCTGGGTTCAGCAATCGTGCCCTAATTCAGTTCCCTGTTATCACCACTCGCCAGGATGCTTTGGGGTACTAATAAGAGACAATCCATCTCTAACTAGCTAAGGAATAAAGATAATTTATTATATTACTTAATTAGAAGTTCTAACAACAGTCAGATCTGGGGCAAGATTGTAACAGAAACTCAGGTCCATTCCTCTGCAGTTGTTTCATTTCGTAGTCTTCCTGGGGTGGACCTTGTCCTCAGACTGGCTTCCCTCCTAAGCACAGGAAGGATACCGCAGCAGCCCAGCCCTCACCTGTCCTCATTCATTTCCAAGAGAGGAGGGAGAATCTCATTCACCAACTGAGGACCATAGGCCATGAGTTTGGAAACAGTGGAGCCAATCTGAGCCAATCACTCTGGTAAGAGGATGAGGCTGTACTCCATGTCTTCTAGGTTTTGATATTGTGAAGATGTTTGGAAGTAGGGTTGGTAAAAAAAAAAAAGTAAAAGGAGCTAATGTGTTTTAGAAAAAGAATGACAATGGATGTGGTTCAATAGCACAAAGAGCAAACTTTAATGCAAGCCTGGAAGGGATTTTCTTGGCAGAACGGAGAGAGCCACTGTACCCTAGCCCGGTACAGGCTAGGGTGGGCATTTTTATGGGGCGAGGACAGAGGAGGGGTCCATTTATAGAGGACCTAAGTAAGGACTAGTATGGATAGATACTCATTGGGTCAAACTGGTGTAGTGTTCAATCCTTCATTAGCATAGCTGGTCATCAGGTGACAGTTTGCGATTGGGACAGTGTAAAGAACACGTGTCAGGCGCTTTCCTGGTAGGGGTCTGGTGGAAAGCATTGTTACAGGTATAGAAAGGTTTGTTCTTTGTGATTTTCCTGTTGCACTAGCTCAGAGTAAGAAAAAACTCTAGCGGGCTGCTGCAGGCTGCCTCTTACAATGTGCAACAGTGGTTCCCAACGCTATGTGTGCATCAGACGCACCGGGAAAGCTGGCTGAGACATAGATGGCGGGGCTCCTCTCTGAGTTTCCTATTATGTCTTGGGTAAGGCCTGAGGTTCTGCACTTTTCAGTTAATGCTGATGTTGCTGGTGTTGTGCATTGGGAATGGTTGATGTGGAGAAAGATTTATCCAAAACCCTTTCCCAAGCCTAGGGCATCTGCAAAACATGTAGAGTCCCACTTAGTTGAAAGAGAACAGAAATGCATTAAGTATAAGATTTTTCGATCATTTTATTTTATAGACAAGGAACCTTGAGCTCTGGGGTGGTTGAAGGAGGGCTCAGTTTTTGACTGCTTTGCATTTTGATATGGATCTTTAATTCTCACTGCTGCACAACTTTTAGCCCCTACGGCTTCCTAACTGTCTGAGGTCTAAAAAATATATAGAATTATTTATTCATTTCTGGGAATACAAACTCCAAAGCAAGCACTGAGAAGATTGTAGCTACTGTTGGCCTCCAACTCTTGGAGAAATGAGTCACGGGTAAACGCAGGAATTCACCTTGGGTGACCAAGGAGGTACGCAGTTCATTTGTCCTTCTGCCCCAAACTTGTGTTTCCTGGGAGACCTGACTGACGGACACCAATGGTAATGATAAGACACACTTCAGCCCACCCTGGGTTTCAAATGGCAAGATCAGTGTTGAACCAGAGCCCCGGCTGGCATCCAGTGTTCATAATGAGGCTGGGGGCGCTTAATGACGCCCAGCTGGAAGGCAAGGCAGGACTCCACTGAGAGAAGTGTGACTAAAGAAACCTGTACCTCTGGCCCTGTCCCCCTCTGGAAAGGACAAGTGAATGGACATTTTAATCCAATTCACCAAGTTGCCCCAGCTTCCTCTGAGGTCACAAAAGTGACATCTTGTCATATCTCTTTCATTGGATGGTGGCCTCTGACTAGCTGTCTTTAGTCAGCTCAGGTTGCCATGACAAAATATGATGGACTCAGTGACTCATACACCACAGAAATGCATTTCTCACAGATCAACACCAAGGTGCCGTTTAATTCAGTTCATGGCGAGGGCTCACTTTCTGGCTTGTAGATGGTCACCTCTCCCATGACCTCACATGGCCTTTCCTTGGTTCAGCCTCCCAGAGAGTGAGAGAGAGAGAGAGAGAGAGAGAGAGAGAGAGAGAGGTCTCTCTGTCTCATATCACCTTTTGTAAGGGAACTAATCCCATCATGAGGCCCCACCTGGTGACATCCTCTAATTTTTCTTCCTTTGCAAAGGCCCCACCTCTAAATGTTACCACATTTCAACACATGAATTTGGGGGAGAGACAAATATTCAGTCTGAAACACTGACCCTTAGTTCAATTAAACAACAATACCCACCCCACCTTTAAGAAAAGAAAAGAATCCCAGTACTTGGGAGGCAGAGACTGGAGGATCCGGGTTCGCGGCCAGCTTCAGCTACTTAGTGAGGCCTTCTGCAACTTCATGAGACTGGATTCAAAATAAAGTATAAAAAATAGGGCCAGGGGTGTAGCTCAGAGGTAGAATGCCCCTGGGTTCAATCCCCAGTTCCGCAAAAAAAAAAAAAAAAAAAAAAGAATAGAAAAGAGAAGCCAGCGAGGTGGTACAAGCCTGTAATCCCAGTACTTGGGAGGCTGAGACAGGAGAATTGCAGATTCCAGGACAGCCTCACCAATTTAGAGAGACTCTCAGCAATCTAGCAAGACCCTGTTTCAAAACAAAAATAAAATGGTTTGGGGGTATAGCTCAGGGGTAGAATGCCCCTGGCTTCAATCCCCAGTACCACACACATACAATAAAAGAATAGAATAAGAGAGCTGTTTGGAATGGCACATGCCTGTAATCCCAGTGATTCAGGATGCAGAGGCAGGAGGACTGCAAGTCTGAGGCCAGCCTGGGCAACTTAGTGAGACTCTGTCTCAAAATAAAAAATAAAGCCACATATGGTGGTACACGCCTGTAATCCCTGTACTTGGGAGGCTAAGACAGGAGGATCATTGCAGGTTTGAGGACAGCCTCAGCAATTTAGCAAGACCCTGTTTCAAAATAAAAAAATAAATAGGTTGGAGATGTAGCTTAGAGGTCGAGCACCCATTGGTTAAATCCCAAGTATCACATGAAAATAAAGAAAAAAGAGAAAGAAAGGAATAGATTAGATTAGAATAGAATATAAATATTTAAGCTGAGAGTAAACATCCTACTTAAGCAGAGAAGTTAGGTTTGACTCTCTGGTTTTTCCCAGTTGGAAAGGTTCCATGATGGACAATTGTAACTGTAGGCAGCTTTCAGCACTGAGTGGAAGATCTTTCCCAAACCCTTCTGCAACTCAGAGCAGGTCTTCTTCTCCCTACTTTCCTTTTCCAGAGGACTGAAGTGAAAGGCCAGGCCTGAGGCCCAGGAAACAAGCCAGAGAAAGGCCCCCTCCACTGGCTGCCAGTCTGGCCTGCTGCTGACACGGGTACTAGGAACTGTGAATTGCAGACTCTCCACCTCCAGCCGAACCTGCCCACGGTGGACCTCTCTCTTGTTGTTTCTGATTGTTTCAGATTCCCCTTAGACATCCCTGAGTCAGAAGCTCTTAATGTAAGGAAAGGAGAATAAGCAGTTGACTAAACCCCCGCATCTGGTGTCAGTGCGGAAGCAATTCCTTTTACCAAATAGCATGCACCCAAGGCAGTTTTGAGGGACAGTACTGCTTGAATCTCTTGGTAGAATAATAATGGCAAGCTGGGTGTGGTGACCTGCACCTGGAATCTCAGTACTTGGGAGACTGAGGCAGGATGATCGCAGGTGCAAAGCCAGCCTCAGCAACTTAGTGAGACTCTCAGGATATTAGCAAGATCCTGTTTCAAAAAAAATGTTTTTAAATGGCTGGGGGATGTAGCTCGAAGGTAGAATGATCCCGGGTTCAATCCCCAGTACAAAAAAAGGCAACATTCAGGGATAAACCCCATAAATATTTTGAGCAAAAGAAGGCAGATACAAAAAGATATATCTTGCATGATTATATTTCTTTGAAGCACTGAAACAGGTAGACTATATTCTGTATTTAGAGAGGTTTAGGTGGGCAATAAAACTATAAATCAAGCAAATGATCACAAAGTGAGAAAGTGTGTTACTTCCGAAGGGACAAAGAGGGTGTGACCACAGAGGGGCATGTGAGGTGCTTCTATGTTGCTAGAAAAGTTTAATTTTGTCTTTTAATCCACGTAATTGTTTGTGATCCTCCCAAACAACAAATCCTTAAATATGAAATGAAAACCGAGATTGCAGTGAGACCATCAGAAGGTGGGAGAAGAAAAACTAGCATTGGTAATGGGAGACCATTTTGCCAGGATTTCTAATGTAAGGGGAACAAAGAAATTGGGTAGCTAGAAAAGAAGGTGCACATCAAGAAAAAATGGCCAATAAATATATGAAAAAATTTTCGACATCATTTGTAATCAGAGAGATTACATTTGCAAATCAAAACTACCCTGAGATTTTACCTACCCCAATTATAATGGCAATCATTAAAAACACAAATAAAAATAAATGCTGGTTGAGGATGTGGAGAAGTAGGAACTCTGATACATTGTTGGTGGGATTGAAATTAGCACAACCACTTTGGAAAACAGTGTGGAGGGTCCTCAGAAGAATAGGAATGACCCTACCCTATGACCCAGCTATACGCAAAAGAATTGAAACCAGACTACCATAGTAATGCATGCATACCTATGTTGATAGCTGCACAATTCATAATTACCAAACTATGAAACCAGCCAAGGTGTCCATCAACAGGTGAATGGATTATGAAATTATGGGATATATACACAATGAAATTCTACTCAACCATAAAGAAGAACAAAATTTTGTCATTTTCAGGGAACTGGAGGGAACTGGAGAACATTATGCTAAGTGAGATTAGTCAGTCACAAAAAGTGAAAGGTCAGATGTTCTCCCTTACATGTGGAAGCTAGGGAGAAATTGGGACACAGGAGGACTCCATACAAAGGAGGCGAAACCTTTGTGGGTGAAGGAGGGGACTGAACTAAGGGAGATGGGAGGGGGGAACACCTGAAGAGGGAAATGCAACAAAGGACATGATGTACATACACAAACTTATCAAAGCTTATCAACATGTTGAGCACGGGAAGGAGGGGGAGGGAAAGGGAGTGCAGTGGGAACTGGGGGAGGGCTCAATGAGTGCTGTGTGCATGTACGCCTCTATCACCCTGAATTTCGTCAAGATGTATGAATAAAAGAAAGAAAAAAGAAGGATTCCTCCTCTTTCAGGCTGGGAGATGTCACAGCTTTCTTGTGTGCCAAAGGAGATAATGTCACTTTTATTTGCTCCAGAAAGATATATGTGAAGTTGATAGGGTAACTGTGAGGCAAGAGAACAAGGGTAGGGCCCCTTTGAAGTGGTTTCCAACAAAGGAAACTATGAAGAACTTTAAGAAAGAGCCAACAGAATGGGAGATCTTTGCCATCTATTCCTTGGATAAAGGACTAATATCTAGAATATACAAAGAACTCAAGAAACTATTGCCAAAAAAACAAATAACCCAATTAAAAATGGGCAAATGAACTAAATAGACACTTCACAAAAGAAGAAATTCAAATGGAATTCTGTATTTTTGAATGTAGTATCATATCAACAATTAATCAATAAAACTGAACAGAAAAAAATCTGCACAATTGATAGGTATGGTGCCACTTGTTGATAGAGTAGAGTGAGGAAGTAACAGGCAGTTTGTCCAAAAAGTCAAGGCAGTATATTGTTTTCAAGTTCAGAGGAAAGGTGAGAGGGAGAGAGAAAACACTGGGAGTTATCAGCCTGTGGATGTTATGTGAAGTCAGGGATGTAGATAAGATCACCTGGAGATAATATTTTGGCTTCAGCAGCCTCTAGGCTGCCTGGATTAGAAACTCCAGCACTGCTCATCACTAGCAAGTGGGCTTGGTCATGATTAAGTTTTGCCTGAACTGTGTTTTATTGGTTTACTGCGGCTCTCAAGTGAGTTAAATATTCAGGCTTATGGCCATAGGCAAGCCACATGTTTATTAGCTCCGTTAAGGGATAGAACAAGAAAAGAAGCAAACCTGCGATCAAGAGCAAACCTTGACAGACATCAACACTTAATTTCTGACTGAAAGAGTCTAAGTACGCAGACAGGAATATAAAGGAGTAGTGAGAATCCTGAGCTATCACAGAAATCAAGGCAAGAAAGAGTGCTAAGAAGGAAGAGCGATCTACTGGACCATGGCCAGGTGCTGCTCAGTCGAACATCACCCACTGGCTTTAGCAACTTAGACTCCATACACCTTTTCTTTTTTTCTGTGTGTGTGTGTGTGTGTGTGTGTGTGTGTGTGGTGTTGGTGGTACTGGGGATTAAACCCAGGGGCATTCTACCACTGAGCTACACCTCCAGCCTTTTTTAATTCTTCCTTTTTATTAAATCTTGAAATAGGGTTTCACTAAGTTGCTGAGAGTTTCACTAAGTTGCTGAAGCTGGCCTCAAACCTGTGATTCTCTTGTCCCAGCCTCCCAAGTACTGGGATTATAGGTGTGAGTCACCACACCTAGTTAGAAATACCTTTTTCTTTTTTTTTTTCTTTTATTTTTGCGGTACCGGGGATTGAACGCAGGGGCGTTCTACCTCCGCGCTACGCCCCCGGCCCCATTTTTTATATTTTATTTTGAAACCAGGTCTCATGAAGTTGCGGAAGTCCTCACTAAGTAGAGAGAGAGAGAGAGAGACAGAGAGAGAGAGGGAGAGAGATTGAGAGCTGAGGCTGGCCGCGAACCCAGATCCTCCGGTCTCTGCCTCCCAAAGTACTAGGATTACAAGAGTGCACCACCACGCCTGGCTAGAAATACCTTTTTCAATCGAAGGTTAGGGACAGAAACTAGATTGGAGTGTATTGAGGAGGAGAAAGCAGTTTAAGGAAATTAGGATAGCAAACATAGATAATAATAATTCTTTTGATAAAGCTGTTCTAGTGAAGGGGAGAATGATAGATTAAGGAGGATATGTGGTCTTGGGAAGTTTTCTTCCTCCTCCTTCTCCTCCTCCTCCACCTTAGTTTTCTACTGCTATATAACAAATTATCATAAATGCAGCCACTTAACATCCATTTATTGTCTCATAGTTCTGTAGGTCAGAAGTCTGGTTGGGCTCAGCTGAGTCTTTGCTCTAGGTCTTGTAAGTCCGAGATCAAGGGCCAGCCAGCTGGGCTGTCATCTGGGGATTTGGGGAAAAAAAATCTCAGACAATGCTCCCTCAAGTTGTTGACAGAATTAATTTCCTTTGTGGTTGTAGAACTATGATTCATATGCACATATCAAAGGAATTTTATTGGGAATCAATATTATCAGTCACCTTTTAAGACATGTCTATTCAGATCCTTTGTCTAATTTTTAATTGGGTTAATTGAATTTTTATTGTTTAATTATAAGACATGTATGCATATTCTACATATACGACCCTTATCGGTTACAATTTTCAAATATTTTCTCTTATTCTCTGGGTTGTCTTTTTACTTTCTTGATGATGTCCTTGAAGCACAAACATTTTTAATGTTGATGAACTCCAAAATATCTATTTTAAAAATGTTGTCACTTGAGATTTTTATCTAAGAAAACATCGCCTTAATTAAAAATCATGAGGATTTGCACTGATGTTTTCTTCTGAGTTTTATATTTTCCTCTTTTAAATTTAGGTCTTTAATACATTTTGAATTAAATTTTGTGTATGCATGAGGTAGGGGTCCAATTTCATTCTTTAATATGTGAATATTAACTTTTTAAGCACCATTTATTGGAAAGACCTTTCTTTCCCCTCATTTAATTATTCTGGCACTCTTGTTGAAAACTAATTGACCATAAATATAATAGTTATTTCTGGACTTTTACTTCTATTTTTGAATCTGTAAATCTCTCACTGGGCTAGTGTAATTACTGCACAGTGTGATTATTTTATCTTTGTATTATGTTTTGAAATTGAGAATTGGAATCTTCCCATTTTATTCTTTTTTTCAATATTGATTTGTCTATTTTGAGTCCCTTGCATTTCCATGTGAATTTTTTGGTCAGCTTGTCAATTCTAGAAAAAAAAAGATCAGTTTAGATGTTGATAGAAATTATACAGATCTGTAGATGAATTGTTGCCATTTTAATAAGCACAAATGTGAGTTGATCCATGGCAAGAGGTATCTTGTTATTATTTAAGTTTCCTTTAGTTTTCCACAAAGTTTTGTAGCTTTCAGTTTACAATTTACATGCTTCTTTGGTTAATTTTGACTCAATATTTTATTTTGCATTTTAACTTCAATGAGAATTAAAAAATGAATGGAGTAGATTTTTAAATTTCATCTTCAGATTGTTTACTACTAAGATATAGCAAGATTGATTTGTTTTTAGATAAAATCTCATTATGTTGCCTAGGCTGGTCTCCAACTCCTGGGCTCAAGTGATCCTCCTACCTCAGCCTCCTGAGTAGCCGGGACTGCAAGAACATGTCACCATGCCCAGCTTAGAAATACTGAATTCTGATAGCTTATCCTGTAATCTTGATGAGTTCACTTGTTACTTTTAATAGTGTTTCTGGGGATTTTTAAATATTTTATGCACACAAGATCTTGTCAACTGGAAATGGTAATAGTTTTACTTCTTTCCAATCTAGATGCCTTTTATTTACTTATCTTGCCTAATTACCCTGGGTAGATCCTCCAGTAAAATGTCAAATAGTAGTAGTAATAAGGGTTGTCTTTGCTTTGTCCCAGGCTAAGAGGGAAAACATTGGGTTTCTCTATATTAAGTATAATGCATCCCTTCTATTCCTAGTTTGTTGACTGTTTTTTATCATAAAAGGGTATTTGATTTTGTGAAATGATTTTTCTACATGAATTGAGATGACCGTGTCATTTTTGTTCTTTATTCTGCTAACATCTTGTTAATTTTCATACATGAAACTAGCCTTGTAATTCTCAGATAAATCCCTCTTGGTCACAGCACATTGTCCTTTTAAAATGTTTCTAGATTCATTTTGTTAGTATTTTGTTTAGGATTTTGGGCCCATATTCCTAAGGGACACTGATCTGTTGTTTTCTTCATGTGATGTTTGTGTCTGGTTCTTGTATTAGGATAATATTTGCCTCATAGTATGAATTGGAAGCAAGGCCCTACTTAGTCAACCATCTGTTATCAGAAAATAATCCAACCTCAGGCCTGGGCTATAGGTGGTCGGAGGTACAAAGCACTATCAATGCCTACAAGACCATCGCCCGAGAGGAAGGGTTCTGTGGACTCTGGAAAGGGACCTCTCCCAACATTGCTCGTAATGCCATTGTCAACTGTGCTGAGCTGGTAACCTATGGCCTCATCAAGGGCACCCTCCTGAAGGCCAACCTCATGACAGATGACCTTCCTTGCCATTTCACCTCCGCCTTTGGGGTGAGCTTCTGCACCACCATCATTGCCTTCCCTGTCGATGTGGTCAAGACAAGATACATGAACTCTGCCTTGGGCCAGTACGGCAGTGCCGGACACTGTGCCCTCAGTATGCTCCGCAAGGAGGGGCCCCGAGCCTTCTACAAGGGATTCATGCCCTCCTTTCTCCCCTTGGGTTCCTGGAACGTGGTGATGTTTGTCACCTATGAGCAGCTGTAAACGGCCCTCATGGCTGCCCGCACTCCCCTGGAGGCTCCCTTTTGAGCCTCTCCTGCTGTTGACCTGGCTGCCTCAGGCTCTGGCTTCGCCTCCAGCCTGACCTGCTTCCCCTCCCCTCCCCTCCTCTCCCCTCTTCTTTCCATATCTCTTCTTTTTTTCCCTCTCTTCCCACTACCTCCCTTCCCTCTCTCTACATTCCCTCCCTCCTTCCCTCCCTCATCTCCTCATTGTCTCAGTGCGGTGGGGTCAACCCTATCTGAGTGAGGAGGCATGGCACCAGCCAGGATCCAAAGCCCTCAGTCCCCTAAAAAGTTCAGCATGACTCCTCCTGACCCCCAGCCCTGCCCAGCCAGTCTGTCATCTGTAAAGCAAGCTCAACTTTGAAAAAAAAAGAAAATAGTCCATGAGCCCTAATTTTCCTTTCTTAGAGTAGAATCTCCTGGTTCTTCATATATAGGGACATCATTTGTCATGGTCCTAGTTCAGTGTGATTTCATGTTCTTCTGGGACTACTAATTCTGTCTGTGGGTTATTGTGACTTTCTACCATAATCCTTTACCAGCTCTGTCACTCATCATTCCCGGGAATTACATGGAATTGCTCTCTAACACCCTTCTGGGAAAGCTGGCCATGGGAGAGTTGATCTGAATTCCTGTAGCCCTTTGTAACCCAAGCCAACTCCCGACCTAACATTGGGAACCTCAGAAACACTACAGATTAAAAATGGCATTTGTCTTGTCATGGCTTGTGGCATGGTCAGATGTAATTGGAGCATTGCTCAGAGATACAAAAATAAATAAAACGTATCTGATCAGACAGGAAAAATGGGAGGAACCCAATTACACCTCTCCAGCCAAAAAACTAGAAAAGATTACTGGTCAGTGCTGAAGAATCTCATTGGATCCCATTCCAAGGTGGTAGCCAGTGAGGATAGAATTACACAGAGGGATGTAGCCAAGCCTTCAGTAGCTCTCTGTAATCTGAAGTCAAATCATCTCCTAGTACAGAAAAACACACAGATAACTGGTCGAGATCAGGGCTCCCACTGGCTAGACAAGTGGCTGAGGTTAACGGTTCAGACCATACTCCAATGACAGGACTGAGCACACTGAGTATACTAGCTTGACAACGGATTGCTTTCTGACTGCACTTAAGAATCCCATGAGGAATGTTCTCACCTGTCTTTGGGTTCTACAAAACAGCTATTTGCCACATGTCCAATTGTGTGTCTTGTTTTTAAGAGCCAAGAATTACAGATATAGGCATCCCTTTTCCTCTCTTTCCACTTCTTTGTTTCTTGTTACACTTGCGATTGTTTCTCTCTGGGTAATGAAGGCATGGAGAAAGAAATAAACATCACATTACCCCTATTGTCCTTTTGTCTGTGATCACATTAGTAATTTGGGGATAGAATTCAGTGTTACAAGGACAAATTTTTAATCAGTTAATTAGGGTTTGTAAAGCTCAAAGCCAACAATCATCCTATTTTTTTGTTATTTTAGAAAATCACAGAAAAAATTAGAAGATCCTTAGCTCTAAAATCACATTGTTCAGGCCACCCACAGTTTGATCTTTCTATGTTCATTTGGAGAATAAAGTTACTGAAGTAGGGTTTCTCAGAATGCCATAAGTACAACCAAAAACCAAATTGAATTCCCCAGGGGATCCATTTCAGTCCCCTGAGAAGTTGAGTTACCTAGTTTCAAGGAATGAGAATTAGAAATTTAGTCTACTTGGCCTGTTTATCACTTAAGTGAAAGATACACTATGGCTAAAGATAAAATGGCTAGGAGAATTTTTAAATCCCCTATTAATAAGAGGAAAAATATAGACACTTGAACAACCAAAGCTTAATTAAGACCTTGGCAAAGAGTCCTTGTTAAGGAGTAGGTAAAGAAAAATTAAATAGAAATTAACTATAAAAAACAGTCCGTCTGAATGACATTTGTGGAATTTTCTAATTTATGAAGTCATTTCCACTTTAGTTTAAAGAGGGTGAAAGCTGAGAGGGACTTGGGGGTGAGATGAAGAAACGATGTTATGCTTCCAGGTAATTCTCACTAATAATTATACTATGTCCCACCAGGAATTAAAAGTAGGGCAGAACCAGAAAAACACAGTTGAGAAATGTGGAAGTTTTTGAGATGTTTCCAAGATTGCAATTCTTTAAGGAACCCGAGTGTTCAAAATCCTGTAAACAAGACACCATTGGATAGGAGCAAGAAAAATCTCATTATAGGTCAGAGTTGCTATTTTTTTTAGCGTCTTCATTGCTAATTTTTTTAGCGTCTTCTTTACTGATTCTTTCATTATGTTGATGATGATCTGCAGACAGCTCCAAAACAGTGGCTAGGCTATGTGGTCCACACCTCCTGGTCCCTGATGCATCCCAGGTAGTCACCACTGAGCTGCAGAAGCAGGAGGGACTAGACTGGCGAGGCTGAACAGGTTTAGCCCTCTGGGTGGCACCATGGTGTGCTTAGGGGAGCAAGTGCTGTCATTGGTCTGGTTGGGTTTGAAGTCTGGCTCTCCTCCTTCCTCACCCTGTAGCTTTAGGGAATGCTCTCAGGTTCTTTGGCTCCATTTCTTCTTTATGGAACATGCATAATAGCAATGTCTAGCTCATAAGATTACATTGAGCATCATGCATAGGACATAGGGTTGCTCTCTGAATATTAGCCATCATTAGTATGGTTAATGGGTGGTGTTAGTAAATGTGCAGCACTTTCCAGAGGGAGATGGCCTTGTTAAGCTCAGCGTGCACTGTACTGGTATTCAGACTTGTTTTGTTTTGTGTCCTGTATTCATCTCTAGAGAGTGGTAATACCAGCGATGATGACATGGGGTTCTAGACACCATCTCTTCTATGAACCAAGGCTGCAGACAGCAGCTGGTTGGATTAAATCCAGACTCCAGAGAGAAGGGGCTGGGATTGGCAAAGGTCTGGAAAACTGTAAAGGCCTCAATCAAATAGGCTGAGGTTCCAGGAAAAGCCCCCATCCCATCAGGAGAAACAGACAGCAATCAAAACATTGAGTCCTGCAGGTTTAGTTAAACAGAGACAGAAAGAGCCATATTGGGGGAGCGGCTTCCACTTATTGGCTATTAGGTGGACTTCTACTAACCCTCATGTGGGCTAAACATTAGGAAGTTCCTCCCAGGCCATTCAGGTAACTGTCTAGCTATGTCTGTAGAATTCTCCCAAATAGGCTATTTTTTTATGTCATGTCACCCCAAACTGCACAGCTGACAGGATCATGCATGAGCATCTGACCTAAAGGCAGACATCTACAATCTGTCCAGTGCCTCAGGTAGTCCCAGAAAAGCTTCCAGAAACAACTATACCGTCAGTTGTAAGGTGTGAAAGTTGACCTATTAGCAGAAAGACAAGGTAGGGTCTTGAATGAGCTCCACAAGAAATAAAAAAGAATTATAGCAACCAGGAATCTACAGCGTCTGGGAAAATCACTGTATGACAATAAGACGCAGTAAGCAGTGTTTATAACAGTGACTGGGTGATCAGTAAACATTTACATCATGTTCGATACAGTGTGCTCTGATAGCTTGAAAAAGAATAGCAGATGTTAACACGATTAACAGCTGAATTAGCATATTCTAAAATAAACTTGAAAATAACAAAATATACACTGAACTCTGTAAAACTTAACCATCCAGAACATTCTTGCTTTGGTGTTTCTCTCTGGTTAGGATTTGCCTATTATTAAAAGCAGCGACTGATGAAATAAATGGATAAATTTTAGTGCTTCATCTTTCTCACGATGTTCCAGACAGGAGAATTCAGGTAGCCAAATACAGACCTGAGTGTCAATTAATGGATTATTAGAACTGGAAAGAAAGAAAGAGTGAGAATTATTAAGAATCTTCTCTTTTTGGTAATGTGCTAAGGGACTTGCCTATTTATCTGAAATCTCTTCAATATTCACAAAGAGATAGTTTCATAATCTCTGCTTATAGGTGAGGATACTGAGCTATTTGCTCACATATTCTAAGTATCTATTACTAATTAACAAATCACCTGAAACTTAGTGGCTTAATAAAATAGAAAAATGCTTTACTGTGATCTCCTGTGGCTTTGTGGATTGACAGCGCTCAGCTAGATGACTCTTGCCTGGGCTGTCCTGTGCACAGCTCTCTCTGAAATCGTCTGAGATGCCATTAAGCTGGACACCCAAAATAGCATCAGTACACACATGTCTGATGCCTGAACTGAGACGGCGGCGATCAAGGGCCTAGCTGGGACCCCACCAGCCTGATCCCATCCACTCGTTGAGCTTGGGCTTCCTCATAGCATGGCAGTATAAGGGTGGTCAGACATCTTATGACTGGCGTACTCCACACTGGGCAGTGAACCATCCCATAGTCCAGACTACAAGGTTTCTTATATGTTGCCCTCAGAATTAACAGAATGTAGCCAGGCATGGTGGCACATGCTTGTAATTCCAGTACTTGGTAGGCTGAGATAGGAAGATCGTAGGTTCAAGACCAGACTCAGCAACTTAGTGAGACTCTCAGCAACCTAGTGATACCCTGTTTCAAAAACAAAAATAAGTGCCGGGCGTGGTGGCACACGCTTATAATCCCATTACTTTGGGAGGCGGAGACCAGATGATCCGGGTTCGCAGCTAGCCTCAGCTCTCTCTCTCTCTCTCTCTCCCTGTCTCTCTTTCTCTCTCTCTACTTAGTGAGGCCCTCCACAACTTTGTGAGACCCGGTTTCAAAATAAAGTATAAAAAATAGGGCCAGGGGGTGTAGTTCAGAGGTAGAACCCCTCTGGGTTCAATCCCCGGTACGGCAAAATAAATAAATAAATAAATACATAAATAAATAAGTAAAAATAAAAATAAAAATAAAAATAAAAATAAAAATAAAAAAGAGGTCTGGGATTGTAGCTTGGAGGTAGAATCCCTCTGGGTTCAATTCCCAGTACCACACACACACACACACAAACACACACACACAAACAAAATGTGACTTCTCGTGATAAAGCAGTTCACTAAGTCCAGCCCAGATAAAGAAGAAGAAATTAATTAGACCCCATCTATCATCAGGAAGAGTGTCAAAGAGTCTATGGCCATCTTTAGACAGCCACACCCTAGTAACACAGTTCGTATGAGGTTTAAATCTTGGCATACCATACCAACAGCCATTCCATCACATTTCAGACAATGAACCCGAGGGGACATCTCATTTTGCTGATGAAATAGCTGAGTCCCAGATGGGCAAAGTCATAAAGAACTCAATTCACAACATTATCTAGAAATTTTCCCATACATAATACTGTCCAGCATTGATTTGTTCAAAAAGAAGAAACTGCTTCTAAGAAGGAGGTGTAAATTCAAGTAATTTAAAACAACTCAACACAAAGCACCATCGGACGTCCTCCAGGGAGCTCTCCAGAGCTGGTTGCATATGCAGGGATTTGTAAGGCCCTAAAACCTAATGGCCATGCCAGGACAAAAAGCCGTGTTCTGTTCTTGCGGCATGATCACCAGGTGGCTGAGACGCAGAACAGATGGGCAAGTCCCAGAGAGAGGCTCATGTCATACATCTGGGATGTTAACATGTCGGGGTGGAAAGTCCTTGTGCTTGTAGTAGCAGAAAGAGCTGAGTAAATCTTATGTACTTCTCTCTGCACTGAGAGCTATGAAAAAAAAAACTCCACTAATCTGTGAATATTCAAGAGGAAATCCAACAGCGATGGTAGTCTTGTGATCCCCAAGAGAAGACAAGGGTAGAGAATCCCCCAGGATTGTCCCTCTTAATATATATAACAGGTCATACATGATCAGGATTGGAAAACAGCAAGACAGGTGAGCAGGAGAGATACCCTAGAAAATGGGGAGAAAAATGTTATTCGCTTTATTTTTCAATAATGATAATGAGGAATGAGACCAGACGTTGTTGTGAAAAACCATCCCTACAAAACCGCTTTATATAAAAAATAATGAGAACAGAACTAATTTAGTTAGCTAATTATCACATGCATTTCACATCAGCCCAAAAGCAACCAGAAACCATTAGCAGTACACCCTGCAGATCTCTTCAAGCAGGGGATTAATGGGAACAAACCTGGAATTGGCTTTTGCAGAAACAAATTCACCAACTTCAAAAGGTAATGATCACCGAGGGCCTCCTCCTGCGATCTACACTATGTGGTGAGGTTCCCTGGGGGGCTTGGGGAGCAGGGAAAATCTTCATCTTCCCCTCTCTCTGGTTGCCCTCAGAGTGCTGAAGCTACAAGTTGAATCACTCCACACAGATTAATTCGTCTCATTAGTGACAGAACAAAATCTCCAGGTCTTTGGCCTCTCTTCTACCATAGACTTTGAGACCTACATACAGCTTGATCTGTTCTTGTCTAGAGAGATAGTGGGGAGATTTTCCTCCCCACTATACATAGTTCATGTAATCTGTGTCTTTGACTACCTGCCAAACCTTAATCTTCATTCATTCATTGAAGCGATTGCTATTATAGACTTAGACCCACTACTGCATTAGGTAATGGGAAAGGAGACATACAATCTCTGCATTTATTGAGCTCATAACATGGTGCAGAAGAGAAAAATCCCCCAAATTAGTACACAGTGTCATGCATTATGACATGAAAATTGTAGCAAAGAAACCTGGGCTGGAGATAGATGAAGCAAGGCACCAGGAAACCCTGAGCTGAACATTGAAAAGGACAAAGATGTAAATAAGCAGAGAATCTGTGTGGTTCTTCCAGCCAGAAGACAAATAGCATACACAAAACATCACCATGTAAGCGTTACAAATATTCTGCATGTCTGAAGGGCAGGGTTGATGTGGGGATGCAGCAGGTGAAATGAAGCTACTACTTACTTTGCACTCCAGGTTTAGTCCATGAATCAGCACCTTCACCAGCCCCTAGCTGCTGTTTGCAAATACAAAATCTCAGGCTGTAGCCCAGACCTGCTGAACCAGAAACTGCATGTAGACCAGATCCCAGGTGACTTGTGAGTATGTTAGTATTTGAAAAGCCCCAGCCTAGGTCATGCAATCGCTGACAGGTTCATTGGAACAAGATGACAATAAAAAATAAAATTCCAAGCCTTCAACAGACAAAGACCTGGCAGGAAACAAGAGGATATGTAATTGTATCTGAAGATCCTAGAATTCTCCTTATTTCTGTGTCCTTGACAACAGAGATCATGCCTAACAGCTCATATGAACAGGATTGCCGTGTCTACAGATGAGTTTGACCACATATTTTTTTTATGGTTAAGATTAGGCTAGTAGGTTATTATTTTAATAGGGTAGGGTTTTTTTCCCTGGTAATTTTCTTTCTTTTAAACTCACTGTTCTTTTGCATTCAAAACAGACTAGGAAGGATCTATTGCCTCAGGTGAGTGTTATTATAGTAGAGCCCAGAAAACAAAGAAGACAATTCTAAGTTTTTGTGTTTCAAAATAGATTGTGAAGGGATATATTGTGAGATTTGAAGACCGTAAGCTTTTATCTTAACGATTCTAAGCTGCAAAGAATTGGGAGCATAAACCTCAGTCATCTATGGTGGATTGGGAAGAGGGAATAGAGAGCCAAGCAAATTTGCTCCCAGGCTACGTGAAAAATTCCATGGGCTGTGTGGAGAAGGAAGAGTCAGGAGAGCAAAGGGGAAACTCAGCTGACTTTGAGTCCTGGATAAGATAGTCCACATCCTGGATTTTAGCCTGAGTCTCAGCATGCCATAGATTTGAGAGAGAAGTCCTGGGCTTCTCCTCCTAGGTTGCTTCAGATTTCTATGAGCTCCTAGTAAAAAGGGAAAGAGCTTAGTATCCTTGAGTGCACTGGGGCTTCAGGATGCTCTTTGGGGTTCCAGAAGACAATGACAACATGGGTGATGTATTAGCGTTCCTCAGAGAAAAAGAAACAATAACCAGTACATATGCAGCAATCTAAGAGTGCACTAATTTTATTTTGACCTCATCAGAAACTGGTGTTATTATTAGTCTTCATTTGCCATTTTTCACCCACACAGAATATGTCCTTTTTTCTTGTCATGATCCATTATTCCTTCATCAAAATGTTCTGTTTTAGACTTGGTCAAATCTGTGAATTTATATTCAGATTAAGAGATAAAGTCAGGACAGGGGGAAATGAATATCAGTACTCACTATCAGCCAATTTACTAGGGAATTTATTTATTTATTTTTATTTTTATGTTTTTTTTTGGCAGTACTGGGGATTGAACCCAGGGACATTCTACCTCCGGGCTACACTCCCAGCCCTATTTTTTATTCTTTATTTTGAAACAGGGTCTCACTAAGTTGCAGGGGGCCTCACTAAGTAGCTGAGGTTGGCTGCGAACCCAGATCCTCCAGTCTCAGCCTCCCAAGGACTGGGATTACAAGCACACGCCACCATGCCCGGCTTACTAGTGGATTTAAAACTCGCTATCTTTTAATCTTCACCATGACCTGTGGTCATTTCACAGTTGAGCCACCAGAGACTCTCCTTAGTTAGGGAACTTGCCCAGAATCACAGGTCTAGTAGGTACAAGAGGTGAGTTAAAACTCAGAGCTGTCCCCAGTGCTGAACTGACTGATACTGTTTAAAAAATGAGTGTATAGACCTCCAGCTCTGGTGCAAATGTTCACACTAATCTGTGGGCTGTTACAAACAGACCATCTGGGCCCTGAACTCACAAATTCAGATACACTGAACCTGGGACTGACCTGGAAGTCTGCATTTTTTGTATCTAACAGCCTAGCTCTAGCTTCTCACTTTTAGGTAAGATTTGCATTTGGCATTTGATACTAATGTTTTACACTTAGCTCTAGGAATTACTTAGAGTGCTTGGTAAGACCTATAGATCTCAGAACCACACTCCCAGCCTACTAAATAGAATCTCCCCACGGGGGTGGGGGGTGGTCAAGAATCCGTGTCTTCACAGGCCCTCTGGGGTATTATTACGAAGAGCCACAGAAGGCTTCTGGTGCTGGGATCTCACATCTGCTGTTTTTTGGATCTATGCCAGGGGATCCCCTATTAAGCAAAGGTCTTAGGAGCCTTTAGTTACTTAGAGAAAATCTCTGGAATATGGTTCCAGAGGGATCTAGTATATGCAGTTGAGACTGCTGATCTTTTTAAAAAATCTCCCTGAAGATTGCAATATGAACTTTGGAGACCTTTAAAAACCTATAATTTATCATATTTCTTAGATATATTCAGGCATCTCATATTTATATAATGTTAATACCATATTTCTTTCTCAATGCCAAAAATCACAATGTCTGTTCTCATGACAAGGTAGGGTTCTGAAATTCTCCTCCTTTTTTAGCCCCCTCCCACCTCATAATTGCTATATTCACACCTTGGATGAAGAGCCCCAGATAAGGGTTTAATTTGGATTAATAGGATAATTACTATGTGACAAATGAATGCCAAATAAAGGGAAGAATTGCTTTGTGAGGGAGTTCGTGGTTTTGACAAAGGTTTGCTTTCACGTGTGCAGCCTGAATTCTGAACCTCGGAAATATTTCCCAGGCTTCCGATGAAATTTACATTTAAACATATAATGCAACCTTGCCATTTTCCTGGGTGTTTCTAAGAGTCGGGTCTAAATCTCCAGCGGCATCTTTTTGTTATTCCTCAAGCTTTGCGAGGCAGCCGTGCTGGCACCGTGACCTTGTGGCTACCCCCAAGTGCAGCCTCCTGAAAATGAGGAGCCGGAGTCTCTAATCTGCAGGGGGAAGAGCGCGTCTCGCCTCTGAGGTTCATGTCTGTGTTCTCCGGGCGCCCGACACGCACTGCATGATTGTTTGCGTCTTTCTCATTCCTATTAAACTGTAAGCTCCATCAGCAGCGGGGACTGAGCATTAATGCTCTGGCTGATCGTAATGGCAAGATACGCTGAACCCCTGACAGTTTCTGAGTCATCATGATGCAATGGGTACTGTGCCAACATCTCTTAGGCACATTTCAGAGAAAAGAAAAATGCAACTGAGGAAGGCAAGACATTTGCAAAGGATTCAAGGAATAGTAAGTGATAGAAGTGGGATTCCAACTTGGAATGGCCTGACTCCACAAGTTGTTACATTATGCCCTGTGTTTGTATCACCACCACTGAATCCATAGTAGGTACATAGTTCACAGTAAGTCGAAAGTGGACTGAATGATGGGGTAAGATTTATTGCGGCTCTAGCCTCTAGCTGGCTGTTGTGATCAGCTCTGCACAGACATTGCTGAGCTCTTCACGGTCACTGTCAGTCCCCAGGTTCTAACCACCATCCATCCTTGTGGAACCTGCCTGTCAACATGGTAGCATTCCCCTGAGGATGGGCCCAGGGGAAGCTAGCTCTGGCCCCTGCAAGCCCGGCTGCCATTTCAGTACAGTGTTTGAGCCCAGAGTGATGGGGCATGCCTGTGATCCCAGTATTTGAGACGCTGAAACAGGAGGATGGCAGTTTCAAGGACAACCTCAGAAACATAGTGAGACTCTCCGCAACCTAGCCAGACCCTGTTTCCAAATAAAACAACAAAAAGGTCTGGGCGTGTATCTCAGAAGTAGAATGCCTCCCAGTACTTGGGAGGCTGAGACAGGAGGATCGCAGGTTCATGGCCAGTCTCAGCTACTTAGTGAGTCCCTCCTCAACTTAGTGAGACCCTGTTTCAACATAAAGAATAAAAAATAGGGCTGGGGGTGTAGCTCAGAGGTAGAATGCCCCTGGGTTCAATCCCCAGTACTGCAAGAAGAAGAAGAAGAAGAAGAAGAAGAAGAAGAAGAAGAAGAAGAAGAAGAAGAAGAAGGTGTCACTACTATGCACACACAAAGTGTAAGGCTTTGGCTACCTGACACTCATTTCTTTTGCTCTCTTCTCTCCTGTATTCTCTCTCCTTTAGCCCATCTACATTTTACAGTGGACCTCTTTTTCCATCTACCTTCACATTTCCTCTTCCACTCTCTGCCACTTGAATCTGTATACTTATGGAATATCTAGCAGGCACCTCCCACATGCCTTGTATGGAGCACTGCTCTCATTCACAGCCCCTGGCTGTGTCTACCGGGCTCCCTTCTCAGTTCTTCCCCAGCCACTGTGCGACGCAGTGGTTGGGACAATACACCGTGCTGTGTGGGGTCATGGAGCCTTCATCCTTACTACTTTATAACCTTGGGAAAGTTGCTTAACTCGTCTGAGCCTTAGAATTTTCATCTCTGCAAGTGGAAGAAGAAGAATTATACCTGCATCATTTGACTGGGGGACATCTAAATGAGTCGATATATGTATTGAACTTAAAACAGCTCTTGGCTCATAACAAGAGTTCCAGGAGTGTTAGCCTCCCCAATGAGTTACTCTAATGCCCTCTCTTACTGCACCTCAATTCCAAATGCTCAGAGACTGTCCCATGTAGACTGAACTTCTTATTCCTCTTCTTACTTACACACTCTTCAGAAATAGCTTCTTTTTTTTTTGTTTTTGGTACTAGGGATTGAACCCAAGAGTATTTTACCTCCAAGTGACACCCCCAGCCCTTTTTAATTTTTTTTTTTTTTTGCGGTACCGGGGATTGAACCCAGGGGCGTTCTACCTCCGCACTATGCCCCTGGCCCTATTTTTTATACTTTATTTTGAGACCGGGTCTCACGAAGTTGTGGAGGGCCTCACTAAGTAGAGAGAGAGAGAGAGAGAGACAGGG